>OX104118.1:66215328-66491000 GCA_944474755.1 Limnoperna fortunei
CATCCATGACAAAATTTCTGAGTTTCTTTTACAATTTCAGAACATTTCGGACATTTCACCGTCCGCACATCCGCTCCACATTCACCGCAGAAATTTGCTCCCGGTGGTAGTTCTACTCCACATTCTCTCCCATTTTCTCTATTCTTACATTTCATTCTGTCGGTTTATGGGCATTTTATAATAAACCTAAAATTCGTTGTCTAAAAGAATAACAAAGGAAAACAATTAGTTTATTGTAACCATCAAACGCAAATAATTGTGTGGTCGTGTTTGTACGAGTTAGAGAACATCTGCCTTTTTAGACTTTGCTGGAAGTGATCAGCAAATATTCATCCATCATTCAAAGGCTAAAACAGCATGGATGGAAGATTCTCAGACTAGGTACGAGTATATCCTCGTCGTTGTCGTAATCTGTAAACAGCTGATCGAGTTTCCGCACTCTATTAATTGACCTATAGTTGATCGATTGTTTTCATAGTTTACCAATATTGTCCATAGGACAAAACAAAGGTTAGGCATAGGATAATTGGTATCGTGGTCCTAGCCACTGTTTAAGAAAGGTGGAAGGGGCGAAAATGTTTTATTTAATCAGTTATAGGTTTTTTTAAATTAATTTTCACGTTCTTAATGACATATGGTTTGATGCCATAAGATTTTAACTTTCTTTCGTAAACGGCCAATTTCTGGTATTATTCTGGTAAGAGAATAGATAAATACTCAAATACAACTGGAAGATCAACTGTTTATTATTATGGAGCATGCATACAATTTAATACAATATATATAATATGTGTAAGATAAGATCTGTACAATACATGAGATAAATGGAATGTACCAGAAAAAATGCATATACCGTATATGTTACCATCTCTAAAAGTTAGCAGATTGAGAACCACGTCACTAGAGGCTTTTAAAATTTTACACAATGAGAGGCCTGCAGTATTTACGTGATTTTATTAATTTTAAAAAATGATAATACAGCACTAATTCCAAGAGTAAGAACTACAAGGTATGGACAACATTCTTTTAGTTGTTATAATGCTAATTTTATAGAATAAGCTACCAAATGCTTTTTTTAGACAGGAAACAAATTGTAAAAAAATTCTCAAAACTAATAACTACTTGGGATGGCAACTCATGCAAATATAATGCTTGCTCTTAACTGTTTAAAACTTTTTAGTGCATTTTGCTTTTTAGTATCTAATTAATCCTTGTTTTAACATCAGACACATTTTTTTGAAGCTTGGTTTTTGGATTTTTTTCTGAAAAATACGTAAAGAAAATGATTGTATGTCTTAATACAATAATACTGCCGTATTTTTAGTGCTTTTTGCTTAGTGCATGCTTTTGACATATGTTATGTTCTTATAACTAGTAAGCTATCTTTCCAACATGTTATTATGTATAAATTACTGCAGCATGCGCGTGTTGTATTGTATGTTTTTATTTTTGTAATGTGTTTTTGTTATTATAAGCCGATTTAAAAAGCTCTGTAGAGCTTATGTTGTAGTGTTTTAGACATATCGATTCTAAATAAAGCTGTCTTGTCATTTCTTGTATTGATCTCCATATCTAACGATATGGGTTGAAGAAACTTTTCATGCAGTTTCATTATTCTACAATATATTTGAGACTAGTGCAGGGGAGAGTTTTTAAAATACTCATTTAGAATATTGTCTAAACCTGAATCAGTGACTTCTGCTTCAGAAATCGCATCATTAAGTATATAGTCATGAAGAGGGTTATCACAAAGTACGTGCACATCTAGATCATACATGCAAATATGTAAAAGCTATTCATTTTCGGGTCCAAGGTCAAGGTAAAAATTGTCATTTGAGATTAACTGTTATCATGTTCAGTAAATGTGTTCATGGATATTAATGCAGGGTAACATTTAATGTCCCATTAGATGCCATATTGGAGGTAACATTTTAATAATAGATAAATCTGAACAATGTTAGTGGAAAAATAGTACGATTTTTTTCAGAACAAAAAAATAGACGTCTAAGATGGTCTAAGGTCACAATATAGTGAAAACATTAAAAATTATTACTTTTAATTGATTTTACAGAGCATGTTTTTTTTGCAATTTAAAGTGCCCGGCTTTTTGTCGAGATACATTTGTTGAGTTATCTCCCTGTGTGAAATCGGTACTCTTAAAAAAAAGTGATAATTTTATCATGTATGAAAATATTTTTTAAATATATATATTGTGTATAATTTCAGCATAGGCATAATGTTCCAATTTACCAAATTATGGATTGAATGTATTCCTAATTAAAATTTTACTTCCAATTTTTGCAACAGAAAAATTCCATAAAATGTCAGCAAATTAAATTGTAGAAAGACAACTGATCTACGTAAATCGTGTATGATAAATTATTGTTACACATAAGTGCTGTATTCTCATCTAGATGTAAATGGTCAGTTGCCACTTCGTTCCTTACTTCGATGAAATTAAAGGAAACAGTCGCTGAACTTAGCATTGTTCATTGGCAAGATATCATCTGTATAAGGGATAGTCTGTGTTTTTCTTACTTCTCCAGTAAGCCTTCAAATAATTCAGCCCAATAGGAGTACAAAAACGGGTCGGCGAGGAGAAGAGCACAATTAATAACAGTTGTAATTTTAAACGGGTCCTAGAGCCTAGCATGAATTAATATGTCGTCAATAAAAAGTTTCATTTTCAGTGTATTTATTTTCTGATTATAGTAATATTGTGGATGAAGTTTTCATTCATGCCTCATTATCACGTATTGATATCGTCTCATTGCATTTTTCCTATAAAAACTGCAGAAAATTGTTTTAAACTTCAAAACACGATCTTCCCAAATATAATAAAACTCAAGAACATTCGTGTCATTTAGACCTCACTATTCACAATTCTAAGAATATATAGTAATGACACATTTTCACAAGTGCATGTTTAACTGGAACATTGTCTGCAATAGATTCTATGTTTAGCACTTTGACACAGGGAAAAGTTGCTCTGCAACCTTCCCAATTATGACTTTTTATCTTATTATAAATTATGAATTATATCATAATGAGATGTTACATGTATCCCATAATTATTGATTTTTGAGTTATTGAAAACATCATGATCTACTGTTTTTTTAGCAACTGCAAGTTAACAAACAGAGCGAGTTGGAAAACTGGGAAAAGAAATTGCTAAAAGACTGATTGATTGGATGTTTGCTTTACGCCCAGTAAGCAACATCAAAAGGTAATACTTATTTCACTAAACAATAAGTCAATTATAAAACATCAATATACCAGTCATGGACAAGTATTACAGTAAGTAGAAGATGCCCCAATAGTGACAATTACAGACAACTTATCTTGGAATAAGCATATTTATAATACCACTACAAAAGGATTTTTTTAGTCGTAACTGAAGAACTGCACAAAATATGTAAAGGCAGCTGGATAAACAGCAGTAGTTAGACCGATAAGTGAGAACGCCTCCCAAACCTGGAACCATACAGCAGAATACAACATCAATTCCCTATATATAACTTATTTAAAGCAGGGCTGCATGATTTGTCAACAATGACTACAGGTGTGTCACCAAAATGATGAACGATCTTGGATGGGACTTAAATCTAGACGCAAGGAAACATATTGGTGATGCTTTATAGTATCCAGAATGAACTGGTACATATCGACAGCACCCAGTGCCTTAGGAGTGGTGACAGTAGAACTCATGGAACCCACAAGTGCTACTAACAAAGGATCACAATAGCAATATCTACAACGGTTCTTTCTTCCCGAGAACAATCGAGGAGCGTAACACCTTGCCTGCCACCTTATCAGTTGCCGGGACAGTAGACGATTTTTGCCTGAATTCAGGCTACCCATTAAGATACTAGACTTGGTAATGTTTATAGTTTTAATCTGTATATAATCAAAAGCAGCTAACAGAAACTTTGTTAACAGAGTGAAATCTGTCATAACAGAAAATATTCATACTCTGTGGTTGGACAAAACTAATACCGATTTGGAGGAGACAAATTTACATCAGGAAATAAACTAAGAATATATCCAAACAATTTTTTAAAAATATTTATAAGGATAATCTTCTATGGAGTAGGGAGCAAAATCTCCGGGACAAATCCCTTTCGTGTAATTTAGCCCTGTAAAAGTTTCAAGGCGAACAAAATCCCTCCCGAATCTGGTTTTTTAAAATGCATTTTTATTTTCATGTACAGTCTCGCTCATATAGAGATAAACATTGAAAAATGACCCGATATTTTACAAAAAAAGATTTTTTATTATTTTATAATAATAATTGTTGGTTTCATTTGCAGTGCTTAATTGGTGACCTTTTAATGTATTTGTAGACTTGCATTGATCAAACGAATATCGCTTACTTGAGCAAAACATTATGCATATCTTGTAGAAAATTAAAACGAGTATGTCTTTTGCAAATGAGTAAAATTTTGTTAAATAATGGCATAATTTAGTTCAATAAATTGAATTGGTTTTTTGGCAAAAGATCAAATGGCGCGGTTCCTTTATGTCAAATAATACAAACCTTGACGACTCGATGTGTCTAAGTAAAACAAAAATAAAAAAACCATTTTTTTTAATATTTGTCTCATTCAACATTTCAAGTACTTAAAACTATCGAACAATTTGTACAATACTTATTGGTATTATTATAAATTAAAATCAGAATCGGGAGGGATTTTGTCCGCCTTTCAAAATTTCACAGGGGAGATTTTTCCGCCTTGTAAATTTTTCGGGGGGGGGGGGGGGGGGGGTGATTTTATCCACATATGCTAAAGTACAACGAAACTGCCAATAACATTCTAAACCAGAGGCTCTTAAGAGCCTGTATCGCTCACCTGATTTTATAGGCAATGAAGATGGCATTTCCCTGATGTTAAAGTAAGTCCTGTAATTTTCAATAAACTTTAAATAGGACCATCCAAACAATATTACTAGAAAGCTTTGTTTCATTGGTTAACCAGTTGTATAGAGAAGATTTTTGTTATTTGCCCATAGGGTCCTATGTTAAACTAAGTCCTGCGGGGGAGGTGGCCAATATGAATTTCCAATTGCCATAAAAAACATAAACTTTATAAAGGACCATCCAAACAATATTGCTAGTAAGTTTTTGTTTCCATTGATTAACCGGTTTCAGAGAAGAAGCCTTTTAAAACTTTTTCCCATAGGGTCGAATGTTAAACTAAGTCCTGCGGTAGCGGCCATTTTGAATTTCCAGTTGGCATAAAAATCATAAACTTTATAAAGGACCATCCAAACAATATTGCTAGTAAGTTTTGTTTTGATTGGTTAACCGGTTTCAGAGAAGAAGGCCTATTTAACCTTTTTCCCATAGGGTCGAATGTTAAACTAAGTCCTGCGGTGGTGGCCATTTTGAATATCAGATTGGGAAAAAAACATTAAGTTTATAGAGGACCATCCAAAACAATATTGCTAGTAAGTTTTGTTTCCATTGGTTGGCCGGTTTCAGAAAAGAAGCCTTTCAAACTTTTCCCCATAGGGTCCTATGTTAAACTAAGTCCTGCGGTAGCGGCCATTTTGAATTTCCAATTGCCATAAAAAACATAAACTTTATAGAGGACCATCCAAACAATATTGCTAGTAAGTTTTTGTTTCCATTGATTAACCGGTTTCAGAGAAGAAGCCTTTAAAAACTTTTTCCCATAGGGTCCTATGTTAAACTAAGTCCTGCGGTAGCGGCCATTTTGAATTTCCAGTTGACATAAAAATCATAAACTTTATAAAGGACCATCCAAACAATATTGCTAGTAAGTTTTGTTTTGATTGGTTAACCGGTTTCAGAGAAGAAGCCCTTTTTAACCTTTTTCCCATAGGGTCCAATGTTAAACTAAGTCCTGCGGTGGCGGCCATTTTGAATATCAGATTGGGATAAAAAACATTAACTTTATAGAGGGCCATCCAAACAATATTGCTAGTAAGTTTTGTTTCCATTGGTTGGCCGGTTTCAGAAAAGAAGACTTTCAAACTTTTTCCCATAGGGTCCTATGTTAAATTAAGTCCTGCGGTGGCAGCCATTTTGAATTTCCAATTGCCATAAAAAACACAAACTTTATAGAGGACCATCCAAACAATATTGCTAGTAAGTTTTTGTTTCCATTGATTAATCGGTTTCAGAGAAGAAGCCTTTTAAAACTTTTTCCCATAGGGTTCTATGTTAAACTAAGTCCTGCAGTGGCGCCATTTTGAATTTCCAATTCCCATCTAAAACACAAACTTTATAGAGGACTATCTAAACAATATTGCTAGTAAGTTTTGTTTTGATTGGTTAAACGGTTTCAGAGAAGAAGCCCTTTTTAACTTTTTTCCCATAGGGTCCTATGTTAAACTAAGTCTTGAGGTGGCGGCCATATTGGTTTACCAATCAAAATAAAAAACACAAACTTTGTAAAGGTCCATCCAATGAACATTATGGCCAAGTTTGGTTTCAATTGGCCAAGTGGTTTCAGAGAAGAAGAATAAAATGTAAAAAGTTTACAGACGACGACGCCGACGACGACGACGACGACGCCGACGGACGCAAAGTGATAACAATAGCTCACATGACCCTTTGGGTCAGGTGAGCTAAAAAGCGGAACACTGAATGGATAAGTAACAAGAGTTGAAAAAGTGGTGAGGAAAGAAAAACCTAATAACACAAAATTGATAAAACAAAGTCTGAACGGCTTTGATCAAAGTTCAGGGAAGACTATAGAAAAAAAAGACCTTGAAGTCAAAAGGAATATAAGAGACGGCAAAAGAAGATGGGTTGATGAGATGGCCAATAAAGCTAATAATGGAAACATGAAAGGGCTATATGACATCCCTTAACTTATTTGTAATAAAAAAACCTAATCAGATTGATTCAGTTAGAGACAAAAAGGGAATTCACCTAACCAATAAATAAAGGAGATATAAGAACAAGGTGGAAAGAACATTTTAACGAAGTACTGAATAAAACAGATCCATTACAACAACTATGCAGACATTAGCGATTACCACCCCACTATAGACATCAGCATAGAACCTCCAACAAAACAGAAAACTGAAATTACTTTAAAAGAAAGGAAAAAGGACAAGCACCTGAGGTAGACAATATAACAGCAGAAATGTTAACAGCTAATACGAAAATCACAGTGAACGTTCTTTTCAATCTTTAAAATGATTTGGAACACGGGAAGAGCCCAGATGACTGATAATATAACTAGCAAAAAGGGCGACCTGTCAAATTGTGGAAATTGGATAGGCTTCACACTCATGCCACCAACAGCAAAACGGGCAAAATAATAATAAAAAGGATAGCCTCCGCAGTTGACAAGAAACTACGAAGTCAGCAGTCAGGATTCAGATCTGGTAGAAGGACATTTGAACAGATCTTTGTTTTAAGAAAAATCTTGGAACAGGCTTTTGAAGGGAATTCAAATCTAAACATTTATTTCATCGATTTCAAAATGCATTTGACAGCTTCCACAAAGATACTTTATGGAAGATCATAAAAGTATGGAATACCAGAGAAGCTGATCAAGATGATAAAAAGCATGGATGAAGGCAGCGTTGTGCAGTTGTTGATACAACTGGAAAATTGAATGGTTTGACGTTAAATCGGTGTCAAACAAGGGTGTAACATGCCAGGCTTTTTGTTCTTTCTGGTGATAGACTGGATAATGAGGCGAACAACATCTGAAAGCAACACAGGTATATGGTGGAACATGACATCCAAATTAGATGACTTGCATTTTGCAGATTATATCGCCCCGCTATGTAGAGCAGGGACCAAATGTAGAGAAAAATTGACAACTTAAACAGCTATGCAACATCAACAAGCTTAAAAATAAATACAGGAAAAACAAAGACACTACGCATCATTGCTAACAGCAATCAGTCGCTATAACGATCATGGAAAAAGAAATAGAGGATGTCACCAACTTTGTATATCTTGGTGCAACTGTAAGCAGCTCAGGTGGCACCAACGAGGACAAACGACGTAGACTTGCAAAAACAGCCTTTTTTAAACTGAACACGATATGGAATAACACTCGAATCAATAGAAAGACCAAAATAAACTAATCTAATTAAATGTAATATCAGTTTTATATGGGTGGGAGACATGGAAAATGACAAAGGGCGATAAAAAAAACTTCCAGATACCTTCCAACCTAAATACTTAAGAAAAATAATAAGTTTTATTTTGGCCACACAAGATCTACAACGAAAACTTAAGTAATAATGCATAAATAGAGTCTATCGGCCATCAAATTAGATACGGTAGATTGAAGTGGTTACGACATGTGCTAAGAACGGACATCAATGCACATACATGAATAGCATTGATTTTCCATATTAGAGTGGAATTATTCGTTTTCATTTCGACGACGACGACGATGGTGATGTCTTCTCTGAGGACGAAGTCGTTTACCACACTCTTTTAAATATGTTTATAAATGTAGATTTATTTGATGATGATGAAGGCTTTTTAAGGTAAGTTAGCGGAGAATCCCCTTCCCTCCTTTTATATTACAACAAAAATATGGTAGATTTTTCATTTGAAGTAGACTTAATCGTTTTCATTTCGACGACGATGATGATGATGATTACGACGAATATTTGATGACGATCATACCAAGATCACGAGAAACTTTACTACTACCGGTTAAATACGAAGGGGTAAAACCCCTAATTCAATTCTTAAGATGTTCTACTAATTTTAAAGATTTTTTAATAAGCATACATATTTAAATTTAACTTGACAAACACCATATATATTCAGAATCTTAAATGCCAGGTCCACGTTCATGTCATCTCAGATAAGGGCATTCTATGACAAAACCTGCATAAGAGGTAAACCCAACTCTACAATTAGCCGTTTTTTCCGAAAAGATCATGTAGTAGATGAGACATACAATAAGCTAAACATCATTAAAAATAGCAAATTAAAACTCAAAATTGTTCCAATATAATCACCTTAAGAAATATGTTAATTTATTAAAATCCATGTTGTAATTTTTAAAACACACAAAGTTGAACAGGTCTATTTTGTTTTAAGTCCTAGATTGTTTGTTCTTTTTTAATGGTGTTTAACACCAATGTCAGCAATTTCTCAGCTTTATTGTGTCGTGCAGTTTTTATTGGTGGAGTAAGCCGTACTACCCGAAAGCCCGACCTTTCAAGTAACTAGAGTCGTGACACCTAAATGACTAATATAGGTGATGAGTAAGCGTAGATCGAACGTGGACTCGGAACATTTGACTGTTTTACTAGATAGAAAGGTGTTTGTGTGTGTTAAAGTTAGCATTTCTGTTCGACTGTGTGACATTTATGAATTTAAAGTTATGCGAGTGAAAATAGTGAGAGCAAGAAGTATACTATGAAATAAACACTGATTGTTAAACAAGTAATCTGAATGGCGTATAGATTTATTATATTGTTGAACTAAGGTAAATGTTAATACCTGTGCTAAATTAAACCACGTTTAAAGATATTGTATTTTTAACCAAGACAGCATAGAAAAGAAAGACTTGGTTGCATGATACTTAAACTATCGTATAAATACGCACCTGTTAATTATTTCTACGTACTTGTAACACTTCGAATAATTTTTTCAACTCTTGGTATTGTAATTCTCTGTATTAAACATTAAATATAGTTTACTTAAACTCCGTTTTGTATCTGACAAAAGTAACAATGGGTGAAAATTTTACCTTTAAAGTACACCTATCCAATATAAAAGGGTGTATCATTGAAGCGGAAAAAGTATAACAAAGTATGATTTTCAAAACCTGTATAGTGTGTTTATTTGAAGAAGGCTTTACTTTCTTTTTTTTTTTGCTTTATCCTGTGGTGCAGTTATTATAGGAGGCAACTGAGTAACATCAGAAAACACTCAACTATCGAGAGAACAATGGGCAATTATTGTCGGTACAAATCGGCGGGCCATCCAATTCAAATGCGTACAATCAGTTTATAATTTTTAAAAAATTTGACTACCTACCTACACACAACTCGGTAATCCTATATAGTTATTAATAAAAGCACACTATATATCAGGCAGGTAATTGGAAACGTAAAGTTGATATTTTTATTGACATTTTTTTTAATATTCTAACAAAAATTGTCAGCAAAATATGATAACCGTTCCTTGGTACGAAATGGTCACAGATAAGAAACCCACTGCTTCGTAAACTTACACTACAATTGACAAGGTCTGTGTAAATACGAAAGTAAAATTTAATTTAAAGTAAACGTATTTACCAATCCTCGATAATGAGAGTTCGCTACCCATAGTGGTTGATGAAGGACATATTTTAGAGTATGTGCAATATAATTTAATTACAGTGAAAGCATTATTGGAGGTATGCAGCCTCTTATCAGATGTGATGTTTGATCAACACGAAACTGTATGTTTGGGCTGACCTAAAGTAGTGCAATCAACCTCCAAAATCTTGAAAGATGGCTACCGTTAAAAATACAGTACATTCTCGTTGATGAGACAGCTTGGTACCTATTTTTAGCCGGTTAATATATCCTTGTCTCAAGAATTTCAAGCTCCTTTCCTCTTAAACATTTATTTTGACGTCAACCGTCGGTTCGGCAATAAAAATCATAATATATGTGCATTTGTTGTGTTTGTTTACTCTGCCTCTTTAACCCTTTCAGTGCTAAGGCGACATATCAACATGAAAACAACACATCAGAGCTTCCAAAACCAAATTTGTGTGCCACAATATGCTAGGGTAAGCGTAGTTTTAGCGACGTGTATATCTTCCGGCCTACCATTAATATCTATCAATAATATATAATTGACATATCTACTTGAGTAAACAGTGATTTCATTCTATCAGTATAATCAAACATAGTGGATATTAACAAGTGCCAAAATGCTACAAAATACGCCCATCGGACAATTGCCATTTTTTTTTATAAATAAAGAGCCATAACAAAGAAGTAGCTAAAGGAATTTGGCTGTTTATAAATCTTGGTCGAGATATAATGGCTATAAACATTTTCCCTAAGTTTCATAAAGACATAACAACAACTGTTTGAGTTAGAGAACGGAAAAGGCGAATTTTTAATAAATAAAGGGCTATAACTCTGAAGTGGCTAAATGATTGGCTGGATTGTTTAACATGGCCGAGATAATATGCCCATAAACATTGTCCCCACGTTTCATTACGATTGGGCAACAACTGTTTGAGTTAAAGGGCAGACAAGACGAATTTGTCTTTTTTTATAAATAAAGGGCTATATCTCTGAAGTGGCTGAAGTGATTTGGCAGGTTTTCGTTTTGTTTGTTTGTTTGTTAGATGGTGTTTAACGCCACTTTCAGCAATTTTTCAGCTTTATCATGGCGTCCAGTTTTTATTGGGGGAGGAAGCCGGAGTACCCGGAGAAAACCCCCGACCTGCGGTAGGAAAACTGGCAATTAAGATTGGAGTCGACTACACTACCCCCCCCCCCCTCCGCCCGCCGGCCTTTAAAAGTTCAAGTGAAAAATTCACTGGGTAAAACTTCCACGGAATAAATACGTCAGAGTAAAATATCCATGGAATAATACATAGTCATTTCAACTTTCCAAATAAGTTTTCAATATTTAACATGTTTAAAATATCCCCCCCCCCCAAAAAAAAAAAAAACAAACAAACCAAATTAAACAACAAAAATTCATAAGCATTCCCCATTATTAAAAGACGACGCAGACTGTAATCGCAGCATGTTGAAGATTATTTGACTACGTTTCCGATTGGCTTCAAAGAATTTTTCATTCCATACTAAGTACACGTGGTCCGAGCAGAAGACAAAAAAAATCACGTCGGAAATTGTTGTTTGATTCGTATCGTCTCAGTTAAAATGCATTTTAGAATGGTAGTACATTAAAACAGTCTTGCAAGTCGACCACTGTTGGCATGATGAAAAAGGGTAAGGTAGGCTCTTTGAAATAAATATGGCATGGTGTGAGACGGGGCTAGGCTTTCTCTCTCATAGGTATAAATGAAGAGTACATGTAGGTTTACCGCGAGTAGAAGCCGATTTGCGGCCTAAGGTAAAGTATATCTTTGAAACACATGTCAAAATTGTTCAAAGTCAAACCAAGAAACATTTATTGACTGTTGCGCCTTAAAATGACATACCAACTATGTTTTCAAGTTCAAAATAAAAAGTGGAGAAATATTACTATCTAACAGAAATTATTGAACAATACGCTCTATCTTCAGTTCAAGGTCTTTTCCACTTCGAGTGGAAAGACCTTTCTTGTTTTTGCCTTTTTTTCTTGTTTTTCCGCCAACTTTTCAAAACCAAACAATTTAAAATGTACGCGGCATTTCCTTTTGGTATTTCACGACACGTATAGGGCGCTGAAAGTCTTTTCGGAATTTGGTGTGTGAAAGCAAAAGTTTTGTCTTTATGGAGCTATTTCTCTAAATGCCGAAAACCTTGTTATTGTGTTATCTCTGGAACTATAATAGATAGAGAAACACTGATGGGTGGTAAATGTACAGGTCAAGATGTGACAACAAACAAACCAAATTAAACAACAAAAATTCATAAGCATTCCCCATCAACAAACCTCTTCAGAAACTTTTGGCAGAGGCGAAATGATTTGGAATTAATATCCTAGTGTATTTTTGTCAACGGGAATTTTTTCCTCCAGAATCTTTACACTGACGGAATGAAATCACTGTTACAACTGCTGGTGTAACAGTGATTTAATTCCGTCAGTGTATTTTTTTCAACGGAAATTTTTCAATAGATAATTTTTTCCTTCAGAATCATTACACTGACGAAATGAAATCACTGTTACAATAATAAACAGAGTTTGTCACCCGCGTTAAAGATTGCTTTTGGTCTACAACTCAGCAGAGGCTCGTTGGAGACCAGAAATCTTTTTTCTTGGGTGTCTGAGATTTTCCCGTCTTGACCTCCCACCGGTGTTAGATCCAGTATATCTTACCTAATGTTTCATCATTTTTTTCAACTGTCTACTAGGCATTGCAGATCATTTCACGGTTAAGAAAGAAGCAGGCGACAATTATTTACCGATGATTCACGGTTGAGGATGAAGCAGAAGACAATTATTTACCGATGGTCAACGTCATATTATAAAATAAATATAGACACTCTAAAGGTCAGGAACTTTATCAAGAAAAAAGAAGTATCGACCTTGGCGACAGTTTTAATTTCCGAAAACAGGGTTTAAACGAAAGTGAAACTAAATATTTTCGAAAGAGCTAGGTTTCTACAGGAAAACGAAACACCATATTATGTTATTAATACAGACATTAATTATATTTCTGTACCCCTCGTAAATTTGGGTGGACAATTATGGAAATAGAAACATAAATCACTTGTTCAAAAACGAAAATGAAACTAATCAATAACGCAGCTAACCGAAAGGAATTTTACTCAAATCGAAATAAATTTAAATTTAAATTTAAATTTAAAAATAAATTCATTCTTGACGATATCCCATATATAAACTAATAAATACTTATGAACGATATTCTAACCTATTCTAACTTACTTGCAATAGACAGTTATTGTGGTCTTTGTGCAAGGACTGAGCATGCGCAATGCATGAAAACAATGCGGAAGTTTATCGGAAATTCCCCGTTTCACGTGTCACATAACAGCTGGTGTCGCGTGATATTTTCGCCCGTGATTTGAGCACGAATAGAAGAGCAACTTAACTACTTTTCACTTAGAATTTAAAGTGTAAAATCTTGTACAAAATATAAAGATTCCAAGGTCGTACTGCATTTTGTGGCCGAGCCTGTAATTTCGTGAATACTTTTTAAATGACCACTAATGGAAGTCGTCTGGTTATCGGAAAGGAATATTAAACTAGACGTCTATAGTTGTCACATGAGCCAGTGAGCCAGTAATCGCTCACCTGAATAACACAAATGACTTCTAGTAATTTTTAAATATTTGCAAATTACAGTAATGTTTCAGTCTAGCTGTAGTAGCTTTTAAGTTAAAGGGCAATCGATAAACATTTCTTAAAAAATATTGATAACGGCAATAACTCTTGTTGGGTGCCATTAGACAACATATGAAAAATTAAATGATTTGTGGGCCTTGTCCTTTCAAGTTAATTTAGTAATTTACAGCAGGAACGTATGAACAATTGTACGGTTATACTAGTCCAAATTTACAGTTAAGTGGACTTTAAACACAAATAAACTGATTATTTTGTCCGAATTCCTATAAAGAGTCGTATGACAATGTTGGACTAAGTAATGATTCGTAGGCCTTGCCATACTGATCATTTCGAAATTTACAGTTCACTCGAGCTGTAATGGCATTTTAGTTACAGTGAACAAACTACAAATTTAATAAAAAATTGTTATGAAGGGCAATAACTCCTAGATGGAGTCATCAGACAATTTTTAGACAATCAAATGATTTGTAAGTCTTGTCCTTCTGATTATTTTTGCTATTTACAGTTTTATTCTCGGTGTTACAGTTTTTAATTTTAAAGGAAAAACTGGTAATTTTGTCAAACATTGTCATTTAAGGAAAATAATTTATATATAAGGAGTCATCTGACAATTTCAGACCAATAAAGTGAATTTTAGGGTTTGTATTGCTGATTATTTTTGCACTATACTGTTTTAAGCTAGCTGTTGGAGGTTTTAGGTTACACGGCAGAAACTGAAAATTTAATTACGAAATTGTCATAAGAGGGCAATAACTCTTTTAAGAAGAGGTCCGACAGTTTTATATCACCCATGCGTTTTGTATGCATTGTCTTGCTGATCATTTAAGCAATTTACAAGGTCATTCAAGTTCTTATAGTATTCAATTTATATTGTAAAAATTAATAATTTTGTCAAAAATCGTAATTTACGGGCATTTAGTATTACTACTACGTGAAGTCATAATAGGGTCTTTTGTAGAGCTTAATAAGCTGATCAATTTGAGGTATCGGTTTTCTCTTTAGCTATTTTGATTTTTGAGATATTTACCAAAAAATGTTCTATTTTTAGTAACAGCGGCCATCTAATGCCTAATGATCCCCGCCGTTGGTACGAATGTGAAACTAGCTACCCTAAAGATGACTGTGACCAAGTTTTAAAAATTTGGCAAAGAGGTTTCAGAGGAGAAAATGTACTAATGTCAACCCATCCCGCAGTAAACACCCCGCAAAAAGCTTATCCTGCAATAAAATGGGGACGTTCGAATACATTTGCGCGGACGTCGAAGAGGTAACCCTGACTTTGACAGATTAACAGTAAAACCTTCATTGCAGTTTTGTGATGTCTTCAACGCTGGGAATGCAAAATACTGATTTTATTAAAAACAAGAATATTTGTTGATATGATGTCACGTGACAGTTTTATATTACCGCGGAGTTGTATTCTCCTTTCCTAGGGAGACTGTCGTCGTATATTGACGTATTTTGGTTGATTCACGATCCTGTTAATAAAAATAATTGTTTATTAAAAGACGACGCAGACTGTAATCGCAGCATGTTGAAGATTATTTGACTACGTTTCCGATTGGCTTCAAAGAATTTTTCATTCCATACTAAGTACACGTGGTCCGAGCAGAAGACAAAAAAAATCACGTCGGAAATTGTTGTTTGATTCGTATCGTCTCAGTTAAAATGCATTTTAGAATGGTAGTACATTAAAACAGTCTTGCAAGTCGACCACTGTTGGCATGATGAAAAAGGGTAAGGTAGGCTCTTTGAAATAAATATGGCATGGTGTGAGACGGGGCTAGGCTTTCTCTCTCATAGGTATAAATGAAGAGTACATGTAGGCTTACCGCGAGACAGTAGAAGCCGATTTGCGGCCTTAGGTAAAGTAATCTTTGAAACACATGTCAAAATTGTTCAAAGTCAAACCAAGAAACATTTATTGACTGTTGCGCCTTAAAATGACATACCAACTATGTTTTCAAGTTCAAAATAAAAAGTGGAGAAATATTACTATCTAACAGAAATTATTGAACAATACGCTCTATCTTCAGTTCAAGGTCTTTTCCACTTCGAGTGGAAAGACCTTTCTTGTTTTTGCCTTTTTTTTCTTGTTTTTCCGCCAACTTTTCAAAACCAAACAATTTAAAATGTACGCGGCATTTCCTTTTGGTATTTCACGACACGTATTGGGCGCTGAAAGTCTTTTCGGAATTTGGTGTGTGAAAGCAAAAGTTTTGTCTTTATGGAGCTATTTCTCTAAATGCCGAAAACCTTGTTATTGTGTTATCTCTGGAACTATAATAGATAGAGAAACACTGATGGGTGGTAAATGTACAGGTCAAGATGTGACAACTGGATTGCAAATTATCAAAGGGGCCTCGGTGGCCGAATGTAGGGTAGTTAGTCTACTATGGCTTACGTGGTCTGTCAACACTGAGGTTGCAGGTTCGAGTCTCACTGCATTCTACTTCAATCTTAATTGCCAGTTTTCCTACCGCAGGTCAAGGGTCTTCCTCCCCCAATAAAATCTGGACGCCACGATATAGGTGAAAAATAGCTGAAAGTTACGTTAAACATTATTCAAACAAACAAACACTATTATAAAAAACTGTAGGGAGAACGTAATGTCTTCACAACTGGTCATCTGGTAATATTTTTATAATAAATATCTCAAGGTCATATGTTGGAAACTAATTTTTATGCATACATGGCAATTTACATGCATCTCACCTTGATATCGCGTTAACAGATACAGGAAAATGATGGTAAACAATGGCGGAATTTAATATAAATCTAGGAGCTCATCTGGCCAGTTCGACTCCCATCTTAAAACCGAAAAACAGGCAAAAAGAGGCTACGAGCAGGTAGTAACACTGGTCCAAAATACGAAATTGTCTTGAATCCGGACCAAAACGCATGCAATGCTGTGTATGTGAGCTTAAATTCTGTTTGTACAAATATATCACAAACCCTTGCAATAGCACTTAAGGAATGCATGACATAAAATTTCAATTGGACTTTCCGTCCATGACAAGCTTATCACAACAGCTCAAAACATCAAAGAAAAGACACACAACAGAATAAATAGAATTGAAAAGCAAATGGAAAATATAGATGCAGACATTGAAGTAAAAGTCAAATCTGGAATAATATCCATAAGAGCTTTTTTAGTTAATGAGATGAAGGAAGAAATCAAAGCCTCCCTTCAAGACGATGTACGAAAGGAGTTGTACGAATTTAAGATCAAAAGCAAAGAGCTCTAAACATCATCATTTTCAATATAGCGAGCTTGACATTATAGACACCACCAATACACTAAGATCAGCCTCTTACTTAGACCTACTTCTAGAAATAGACTCAGGAAAACTACAAACTAGGCTCTACGACATGCGTGATGACTTCAACTTCCCAATTGTCAACTTCCCGTTCATCGACAGCAACATTCCAGCAGCTCCAGCGTATGGTGTGTACATTTCACAACTTGTACGTTATTCTAGATCCTGCGATCGTTATTCAGATTTTCTAGACCGATCACTGCTGTTGACTGCTAAACTACTCAAACAAGGGTTTGTTTTACCTAGGTTGATGTTATCTCTCCAGAAGTTCTATGGTCGGCACCACGACTTAATTGATCGTTCCTTGAAATCAGTGTCTCAAATACTATATGACATTTTCGCTGAGTCATAGGTAGTGTTTCCTATTCCCGGATTTGACTTTTCCCTAGACAAGACAATGAGTAACTCGACGGGTGTCTAATTAGAGGCAGGCACTGCTTACTCGTCCGGAGCACCTGAGTGCACCCATGGTTTTTATTGGGTTCGGGTTATTCTCTTTCTGTGTTTTATGTTTTTGATTTTTGCGTTGTGTTTGTCTATATCCGGATTTGTAACTGTCCCTTGGTTTTTGGCTCTTGTTGTTCGGTCGGTTTTCTTTGCTACTTTCAATATTCCAGAGTGTACAAACAAAAAAGCAATGAAAGAAAGAAATATGATTGCCAAACCTTCGTAGAGTTGGGTGAATGTATTGGACAGTAATAGACCCTTGACAATAATACAAAACAATAAAAAACAGAGGAAAGAAATACTTGACAATGCGTCGAAAATTAAACACCTACTTAGCTCCCACCCACTAGTGAGTTTTGATAACTGTAAGATCTAACGCAAAGACAAGGATAGTTTAATAAAAGGAGAAGAGAAAGCACTAAGCACACTAAAACAATACATAAAGTAACAAACAAGCAGACAGAGACATTTTCCATGAGGAAACAATAATATGTACCGTACAAAATGTCAATCTGACAAATCGAAATGCAATGGATCTCAGACAACTGCAGACAAAGTTGATGAAACTGTCATAGGGGCATAGACAGGAAAAGAGACAACACTAGCCCAAACAGTTAGATTTTAAAGTTTTTAACCTCAATGTACAAAGTGCACATCTAATTGTTATATACACAAATGCAGACAGTCTTTTAAACAAGCTGGACGAGCACTTGCATCCGGAAATAAGTATGACATAGTAGCTATTACTGAGATTTTACCACATTTTACCATATTGAAATTACCACGATATACAACTCATTTTCCAAGTAAAAATGTATTTACGGCTACAGGGTGCATAATATATACCAAGGAAACATTAAAATCGTTTCTATTTGAAAATAGCACAAACAACTGTGTCGAACACCTGCAAATTGGATTAATATCACCACAAGGTCAAAAGCTGCTCGTGTCATGTATATATAGAAGTCCCAGTGCAAATTTCCGTCCACTGTATTTAAGAGTTAACTTATATACTAAAACGAACTAAACACATCAACATGAAATTTGACTGCATCTTACACATGTGTGACTTCAATTTCAAGGATATAGACTTGCATCTTCTAAATACGGGCAAGATCATTTAGCTAGCACGTTTGTAGAAATATGCATAGATTCCTTCCTCACGCAGCATGTTATTAAGGCAACAAGGTACAGAAAAGACTCCATCCCAAGAAAGTTCCACTTGATCTTTACAAACGAAGAAGGAATGATTGACACAGTCAAACACAATGCACCCCTCGGAAATGGCGACCATGAAGTGCTCGGCTTCCAGCTTAGTTATAAAACTGTACACGATGTAGATGGTTTTGAACGAATGACATATTTTAAGAGAGACTATAATGCCATTAAGAGAGATTTGTGAACAGTTGATTGGGAATCCCTACTAGTCACTGGTAATATCGACGAATTATGGCTTAGGTTTACCGATGAACTATCAAATACTTGCCATGAAAACATACCGGTGTGTAAATCTAAACCAACAAAATATGATACACCATGGATGAATTACGATACTTCGTCAGCAGTTATAAACAAAAGAAAATTGTGACAAAATAATACATAAAATAATAACAAAGCCCTATCAGCCAAGAAAGTAAAAGACGCATACTTGAAATATGAAAAGAAGATAGCAATCAAGAGCAATGACGATGACAAACTGTTTGGAAATATGTACAGTCAAAGACAGAAGAAAAAGAAAACATTCAATGTATTATTTCCATTAAATGAGTATGTAACATTGACAAAAAGCATATCATTGCTTCATACACAATGGCCATGTTGATTCACTTAAAAATAACATTCATTCCTTATTAAATGCAATGTTTAATGAAATTGTCTGATATTATCTTTTCGTTTCTTGTCCGGTTTTCTGTGATATATGTAACGAATAGTTTTGAAATTTTTCTCTTGTAAATAAAATCCATACAGGAGGACCATTTCAACAAACTTTTTAAAACAATATTCCATTAAAATGGAATTGCTTTATAACGTTACCCAAAACAACGTTTTGGCGACGTATTGTTTTTGCACCGTTTCTTATGATATTATTCCGCTTTCCACATTTGTAGATCGTAAACCTGTCCAAAAAATTTCTCAGGGACGCCTTAATAGAATCAAATGAAATTTGCCACAGATCGACTAATTGGGGGGGGGGGAGGGTCAGTTAATAATCAGTTTTGATAATGAGAACTTGACTGCTCCCACCCAAAATTGGGAAAAATTTTCGTGTTCCGTTTTCAACGAAATTTAGTATGGCGGTAGATTTCAGTATTTAGAATGAAACGTCCCTTTGAAACATTTGACAATAAAATGTTATGTACTTCAACACTTCTTGATTCTTTTTTTCATTTTTGTAGTGCGTAACACGTAATAGTTTTATACATCTTTAATATAATCTACAGGGTAAGGTTACTATTTATTCAAGATTATAGTTCTTATTCCTTTATCATACAATAGAGAGATATAAGGTTTCTTATTTTTATGGGTCTTCTTTCTGATTCCTCTTTTTTTACAATGTATAGAAGTAAGGTAGCTGATTTTTCATGGGTAATAGTTTTATACATGTCTCACAAATCTGCAGGGTACGGTGCTTTTTTTCAAGGATAGCCGTTTTATACCTCCATTATACAATACAGAGATATAAGGTATCTTATTTTCATGGGTCATATTTCTGATTCCTATATTGTACAATGTATGGATGTAAGGTAGCTAATTTTTTATGGGTAATAGTTTTATTTATCTTTAATATAATTTACAGGGAATCTTGCTTTTTCAAGGATTATAGTTCTTATTCCTCTATCATACACAACAGAAATTTCAGGTATCTTATTTTCATGTGTCATAGTTCTGATTCCTATGTTGTACAATATATAGATGTAAGGTAGCTGACTTTTCATGGATAAAAGTTTTATACACCTTAAAAATATTCTATAGGGTAAGTTTGCTTTTATTAAAGAATTATAGTTCTTACTCCTCCATCATACAATACAGAGAAATATGGTATCTTATTTTCATGGGTCATCTATATGATTCCTATGTTGTACTATGTAAAGATGTAGGGTAGCTGATTTTTCATGGGTAAAAGTTTTGTACATGTTTAATGTAATCTACAGGATAAGGTTGCTTCTTTCAAGGATAATAGTTTTATACCTCTATCATACAATACAGAGATATTAGGTATCGTATTGTCATGAGTCATCTTTCTAATTACTCTTTTTTGCAATGTATAGATATAATATAATCTACATGGTAAGGTTGCTTGTTCAATGATTATAGTTCTTATTCCTCTATCATACAATACAGAAATTTCAGGTATCTTATTTTCAATGGTCATATTTCTGATTCCTATGCTGTACAATGTATAGATGCAAGGTAGCTGATTTTTCATGGGTTATAGTTTTACACATGTTTAATATAATTTGCATGGGTCATATTTCATTTACTAGTTTGCAAGGTTAATCGTTTTAATCTTTAAAAAAATATACAGGGTAAGGTTGCTTTAATTCAAGGCTTATATTTTTTTATTCCTCTATCATACAATACAGAGATATGAGGTATTTTTTTTCATATATATATAGGACGTCTTTCTGAGTCCACTTTTTAGTAATGTATAGATGTAAGGTATAGCTGATTTTGTAATAGTTTTATAGATGTTTATTAAAATCTACAGGGTAAGGTTGCTTTTATTCGAGGATTATAGTTCTTATTAATCTATGCAATACATAGTTGTAATGTATCTTATTTTAATGTGTCATATTTCTGATATTTGTTATGCATATTGTTAGGTAAATAATAACAACAACGTTACAATAAATGTGATAGTGATTTAATAGGTGAAAGCGAAATGTAGCAAAAGTAAGAAAAGAGAATGAAAGCAGAACTATGGAATAAATAAATAAACTAATGAAATAATCAATCTATTACTTTCACCTTTTACTTCACCTTCTTGAGGGTAATAATCAAATTTGTAAACCCGAACCCGACGGAAACAACTTCAACGAATGTTAATTTAAAAATATGAATGTCTCCCTCAATAAGAGATGGTCGTACTTGTTTATTATATTGTACGCCAACACTAAACATGTACATGTACATGTTATGTTAATGAAATTTGTGTTGTTGTCATCTAAACTTCTGCATTATTGACCTGTTTTTTTCACTTTAAAGGTTATTTACTGAGGAACAATAGAGTTGTTTCCCTTTTGTTTCATTTCTCTGGGAACACTATAGTTGTTTCCCGTTTGTTTCATTCCATTTCATTATGTCATAAAAGGTAATATAAACGAAAAAGTATAAACGTTGTTTTAGTTCCTTTATTATTTTGTAATGAACAACTTTCAGGCTTTCAAGCTACTTTTTGCAAAAAATAAGGTCTTTTTTAGGGCTAAATCCTCAAAAAATAAGGGCTAATTTTATGAATTTTTAGGGGTTTTTAAACAAAAATAAGGGATAAAATGTGCTATTTTCTAATGATAAGTATACTAAAGCTAGCTTCATTTAATTTTAATCTATTTTATGTTTATTTTTAGCCGAGTTGCAACGAAGTTGAACTAGGCTATTGTTATGATGATGGCGGTTGGCTGGGCGGGCGGGCGGGCGGGCGGGCGGGCGTCAACAATTGGTTTCCGGACCATAACTCAGAAAGTTGTGAACCGATTTTAATGAAACTTTAGGATATTGTTACATACCATAAGAGAAGGATCCTTATTGATTTTGGGGTAAATTCGTTCAAGGTCAAGGTCACAGCCGCAGAAAAACGTTTGAAAATTTCTTTAAAAAGCAGTTTCCGGACAATTACTCAAAAAGTTTTCAATAGATTTTAATGAAACTTTGGTTTATTGTTACCAATTATAAGAGGAGAAACCCTAATGATTTTGGGGTAATTTCATTCAAGGAACAAGGTCACAGCGGCAGAAAAACGTGGTTTCAGGACAATAACTCGAAATGTTCTCAACCGATTTTATTAAAGTTTTGGCATAATGTTGCAAACTATATGAAGACAAATGAAGACAAGGAAAGTTTTGGTTAATAAAATTCGGCAACTCGGCTTTTGCACCCGTGTGCATGTTGATTTTTTATTTTTATTTTTGAAATTTTGAAAATTAATCAAATTAGTATTTTAACCAAAAAAGTAAGGCTATTTTAGGATTTTACACCTTTTATTAGGAATTTTAGGGCTGTTTGTAAAAAATAAGGAAAATTAGGAAAATAAGGACCCGCTTGAAAGCCTGAACTTTGTCAGGATCGCATGATACGCCCGTCCGATGATAAGGAAAAGAGCTACACACTTAATGGGGGTGGGGTACTAGAGGGGGTCCATTAACATAAGAAAAGAGAAAACGGCGAGTTCAAAAATCGCGAAAAAAACAGATAACAGCTGAATCTCATCGAAGGGCAAAATAGCGAGAAAATTTATACATTAGTCACTGTTTCCATAGTAACTAGTATGGGATCATAAATGTATTCCTCCTTTCATAAGAAGACCCAATTGCATTTAAAAAAAAGTGATGAATAAATAAGTTAACAGATAACAAAGAAAAAAATCTGTAAAACAGCTAACAGTGTTCTGATTATTAACACTAAACAGGGTTTTCAGGTTACAACAATTTCAATTTTTAAGAAAACAGATAACAGCTAATGGTTGAAAATCAGTTAACAGTTACTTTATTTAAAACAAAACAGTTAACAGACGTGTAAAAATGACCAAAACACGTTAACAGAAAAGATCTTCCCTCTATACTATCTCATCCTCACAAGTCTAGTTTCTGTGTCCGCACTGACTCCATGTGGACAAAGAAACCCTGACTACACTGATCATCTATCAATATCAACAATGTCTCAATATTTTAAGAAAACTGATGAAAGCTTTCCACAAACAAGTTCCATTACCTATCATTAAAAATCCGAATTTTAACCCGAAAAAGGAAGCACTTATCTAGCAAATTAAAAAATTTCCCAAAGATTCAAGAAAATTTGATAAAAACCGAACTTTTTTGAGTCTTAACACAACCCCACCCACTTTTCATGCGATGTCCAATAAATCAGAGATTACCAACAAGTATACAGACTATGACACTAATAAATTAAACAAACATGTGCAGTTTGTAAAAAAAATCTATGAATCTTATTTGCAAGATACGACGGATGGACATTTGTATACCATAATACGCACGTCTGTCATGGGGTGGGGTGGTTCTGTCATTGACAGGTGTATAAAAATGAAAATGAAAAATTTTTAGTCCCATTTTAAACTACATTTACTTAAAATTTAGGTACAGCTAGCATTTAAAATTTGGGTTCTTTATTTATTTGATCAATAAAAATAAATTAGTTGATGCATATATATTTTGTAATTATGCGATAATTAGGAGATAGTCAAAAACATACCCAGAGACACAATTCCAACAATCATTTCGCTCACAGATGTTTTCAGAGCAAATCTAAGGACTGTAGTAAATTATTTAGTAACATAACCTACTTTTTGCCGTTGTGGCATAGTGGATAGTAAATAATATTATAAAAATAACAGTCATGACAGTTAATTTATTAAAATAGCAGTTAATTTATTAAAATAGCTCACACATATCTAACTCCACCTTACGGTGTCAGGGAGGTAAATCTCATTCATTTATGTCATACGGTAGCTTGTTTTTATGGGTAGTCAATTTTTAATAGCTCCGCGGTATTAAAATTTACTACCGTAGCTAATTTTCATAGGTAGCTCGATATTAATACGACACCGGCCGGGGATACTTTATTTTCGATCAATGCACAAAAGATTAAAGGGGATATACCCCTTGTAATGATCACTAAATATAACCATTGCAAAAATAAATTGCATAAAAAACTTATGAAAACTGGCATCTCATACGAGAAAATGTGGTTTGTAGTAAGATATTTAAGAAAACTCCCATTATTGCTTATACAAAGCACAACAATTTGTCAGATATTCTAACCTTGACCAAGATGAGACACTAATTATTTAGCATTATATAGGACAGACCCTGATGATGGCGGACATATATACAAATTACTAAAGAAAAGAGTAATTTATTACTCAAAAAATATAATCACCGCCGAAATGCTAGATTGGCATAGGATTGATGCAAGCATATTACCTAAAATTTAGCAATAACAAATTAAAAACTGTCAAATTGACATTTTGCTAAGTGCCAAGATCAAGGCAATTAGATGTAGTCATAATTTTGTGTAGAAATATACAATTTAAATGAATGAAATGGCAGCATTGATTTTTGGATCCGTGGATGTTGAGTTTCGTTTTATTATAATGTTCCTAGCTAAGTTTGTCAGGGTTTCGTGTACACATGTGGACACAGAAATCCAGACTTGTGAGGATGTTGGAAACGTGGTCAAATTATCTTCAACATGCTCCGATGACGGTCATAAACAATATAAACAATATAAAGCTGTCACGTGACATCATATCAACAAATATTCTTGTTTTTTATAAAATCAGTATTTTGCATTCCCAGTGGTGAAGACGTAAAAAAAACTGCAATCAATCTGTCAAAGTCAGGGTGTCCTTTTTGACGTCCGCGCGAATGTATCCGAAAGCCAAACACTGGGATTTGAATTTTGGAAATTATCAATGTGACAGTGTATAAACTCCGGCGACTCACTCACAAACTAAATAAAGTCCGAAGGACTTTTTATGTCAAGTTTGTGAGGGAGTCGCCGGAGTTTACACATTGATAATTTCATAGAAAACCCAGTGTTTAATCCTTATAATTCTGTGAAATAATCGTTGCGATTTTTAAAACAGCAAAAACAGTTACTGAAACCCATCTAGACCTTAAAACGTACCTAGGCCGGAAATCGTAGGGATATGCAAAACATAGTACCAAAGGAATCGCGGCTCTGTAGATATTAATAGAAAAACAAAAACAAAATGAAACACTAAATTGTATATATATTATATTTTATTTGAAATCTTAGTCGATTTAGTTAGAAATCATTGCGGCAGAGAAAACACTGTCCCCTCTCCCTGACAATATGCTAGGAGGACGCCATCTTGTTTACATTGGATACTGAAAGTAGTCAGCTCAGAGGAAATATCGATATATAAATTATCCGAGATGACACCATTTAAGTGCTTTTATCCAATCAAAGCACTTAATATAAATAAATAACAGCATGAATAGAATTATTGCGGGATAAAACTATTGCGGGATTTTTACTGAGGGATGGCTTGACACTAGTATTCAAATATTTTAATATGGAGTAGGCATTGCCAAAATGCGAGCACAGACAATATAGTCCTTTATTATCAATATATAATGTGCATTTCAAAATTGACGTAACTTCCTATCACCCAAAAAGTGCATCTAAATTCCAGTGGTCACGTGACGTCTTTCTTTTGTAACTGTGACGTCACATGAAGTGTAATTTTATTGTCAGTTTTTAAAGATCCATTTAGAGATTGCAAAAAAATAGTATGACATGTTTGTTATCGATTTCAACTTTATTTTCAAGTCTTTCTTAAAATTATTTGTAGTACTTTTCTTCATTTACTTTGTTCCAGTTTTTGACGATATCAACTTCCGGGCGAAAAAAAATCAATATCATCATTAAGCAGATTTTGATCACGTGATTTCATTTTGATCACATGACACGTAATTGCCGTAGAGCTCACAGCTCCTCGCGGCAGCTTCGCTGCCCGCTGCGAGCTGTGCTCATTATTCATCAATAAACCCCGGTGTCCACTATCGATCCTTACTTGGCTATCGGCAAATATAATATTATTCAGAGTTTTTTTTGTGTTACATGATGAGTATAGAGTGTATTACATTTTTCACGAGCAATAAGGGGTTTATTCATAAGTTCGACTTTAACACGAGAAATTGTCATGTTAATTTCACTTTTGTAACATTTTCCAACAAATAAATATATAAAATTTGTATTAAACTTGATAAAACTGCCACAAATGGTATTTTAGATGTGTTAGGGTATAGTTTGGGTGTATTGAAGTAATTTTGGATAAATAGTCTCAACTGAAAAAATTTATTAAATAGAATCGAAACATATACATAACGTTAAATAGAAAATAGTGTTGAATAATTTTTTAAAACAAATTATTAAAAGATCTAATTATGAAATATAAATACTAGATTCAGATTCAATAAACAAACCTTTAATACACACGTCGACAATGAATTCGATTGTCATGCAGGGCCCATGTAATTTGACAAAATTGTCACATTTTTGAACTATAAATTTCTTGCTAAAATTCATTTGCCATTATCAGACAGATCTTGATTTGTGCTGCCAGTGAGTTACCATTTTAACTTTCAATTTCTTACTTTTTAAATTTTTGAGTGATTCGTTTCAATAATAATTGATGGTTTTTTTTACCTTGCAGCTGATATTGGAAAAGGTATATTGTATAATCCAGAAAGTCATCCAAGTACTGTAAATATTAAGAAAACAATGGAATTAAAGCCTGAAAAAAGTTTTGTATTTCAAGAGGTTACAGAAAACAATGTTGTAAAAATTGTAAACAATATTAATATTAATATTAAGAAGGCTACGGGATTCGACGGTATCCCAGCTAAAATTGTAAACAATTGTAAAGAGGTTATTGTACCACAGTTAACAACACTAATTAATTTATCTGTAGAATGTAGTATTTTTCCAGACCGACTCAAACAAGCCCAGGTTACTCCACTATTTAAGAAAAATAATCCACTAGAAAAGTCAAATTATAGACCAATAAGTGTATTACCAATATTTTCTAAGATTTTTGAAAAAGTAATGGAAAACCAACTTTCAGATTATTTTGATACTATTTTAACCCATATTTGTGTGCATTTAGAAAGGGACATGGATGTCTGAGGTTGATTGAAGATTGGTGTACTGCTCAGATCTGTACAATAATCAATATATTGCAGCAGTTCTCATGGATCTCTCTGAGGCCTTTGACTGCCTCCCCCATGATATTTTGCTTGACGAATTGTCAGCATATGGTGTTTTACCAAATTCGGTCTCCCTCCTAAAATCATATTTAACAAACCGGAAACAGCAAATTAAGCTAACAGCATCCTCAGCAGCTGGGCTGACATCCAGAAAAGAGTCCCACAAGGCTCAATACTTGGACCTCTATAGTTCAACGTGTTTATAAATGATATTTTTTCAGTTGTGAAATCTGGTACCCTGTACAATTATGCAGACGACAACACTTTGTCTGTTTGTAACCCGAATTATGATAATTTGATAAGTGCCTTGCAAAGTGATTCAATAGAACTTATTAAATGGTTTAAGATAAACTAAATGCAGGCAAATCCTGATAAATTTCAATTTTTAGCAATTGCTAAAAAAAAACTTTTCCTAAATATCCCTGTATAGACATTCAAGGTTCAAATATCTCATGTGAATCTACTGTAAAATTACTAGGTATAGATATTGATTATCAGCTAAACTTTGATGTACATATTAGCAACATCTGAAGGAAGGCATCACAGCAATTAAATATTTTAAAGCGTTTGGGACATTGTTTGGATAGACTCAGTAAACTAACTATATTTCGTACTTTTATCCTCAGTAATTTTAACTTTTGTCCTTTGGCTTGGCAATTCTGCACAGAGAAAAATTCTAAAAAAATTGAAAAAGTGCAGGAACGAGCACTCCGTTTTGTATATGATGACTACTCCAGCACATACGAAATGTTATTAGAAAAAGCCTTGATGCCTTCCTTACATATAAGACGCCAACGAACTATGGCTCTAGAAACATATAAAATTGTAAACAAAATTGCACCTGTTTGTCTACAAAATCTCTTAAATGTTAAAGAATCTAAATATTCTTTCAGATATAACAATATTTTGGATGTACCACGAGTAAAAACATCAACATATGGTAAGAAAAGCTTTAAATTTGCTGCAGCTGTAATGTGGAACAGTCTTCCAGACCATTTCAGGACTGAGGGCAGTTTTTATCAGTTTAAAAGCCTCATTCAGTCCTGGAATGGATCTGAATGTCACTGTTCTGCTTGCAGGTAATTGTTTTTATCTTCTGCTTTAAACTGCTTAGTTATTTTTAGTTGTCTTCAGTTTTAGCTTTAAACTGCTTAGTTATTTTTTAGGTGTCTTCAGTTTTTAAAACTGATTAGTTATTTTTAGTTGTCTTCAGTTTTTAAAACTGCTTAGTTATTTTTAGTTTTCTTCAGTTTTAGGTGCTTTTATGCTATGCTTCAACTGTATGTTGCTGTTGCTTAGGCTAGTGCTTATGATCTTACTTTTTTTAACTGTATGTTGCTTTATGCATGTGCTAGTGCTTTTGATGTTATTTATTTTATTGTACTGTCACGTCATTTTAATTTGTATGCATGCATGTATGTTATGTTTGTCTGTATTCGGTAAAAAGCTCATCAGAGCTTGTGTTGTACTGTTATGTATGTGCCGAATCAAAATAAAGCTTTTGTATTGTATTTGTATTGTATTGTTGTATTGTATTGTAGCTGTATTTATCCTTCAACACTTAATATTTCAAAATGTACATATGTTGCCTTCTTGTTAGTATAGACTGTCCCTGGTTTAAGTAAATCTTACGAAGTGCCCTTTGGCCAATTTTCGCAGGTCAACTGTTTACAACTTTTTATTTTTAGGAATATAATTAAATTTTATATCAATGTATTTGTTATAAAATTTCAAAGAGGAATATAGTAACAAGTTTTGACCGGAATTTCGCATTATTTTAATTGAGTCCAAAGTTGAATTTTCACTTTACGTAATACTCCATCGAGCTACCCTTCCTGTCATTTTTTGACAACTTTCCCTTTTATAAATACAATTAAGTTATATATCGACGAATTTGTCATGAAATTTCCCAAAGGAATATATTAACCAATGTTCACTGGAGTTTTGGATTTTTTTTTACTAATTGAGTCCAAAGTTGGAATTTTAGTGTACTAATGCTCCAACAAACCAGCCTTCCCGTCAACACTTTACAATTTTTTCTTTTTACGAATAAATTTAAGTTATATATCAATAGAATTTACTAGAGGAATCTATTTACCCATTTTGACTGGAGTTTTGCATGTTTTTCCGACGCAGTCGGTATATTTTCGAATTGTGACCTTTGAACTAAAAGACGCTTACCCACGGTAACGTACTGTTATTGAAGACAGGCTTGCATTCTGATTGGACAAAAATAGTAAAAAATTCTGCGTTCGAACAATCTACCTTAGTTTACTCTGAAAAGCATTCCTATTTGCATTTCCCAACTATTATTCCAGCAGACTTGTGTTTGCGCATTTCGTCTGTGGTAGAATTATATTTGCTTTGTTGACCACCGTATCTGTAAACAATCATCACGCCGATGATGTATTTAAACCATATTTTCTTAATTTGACCGCCTGACACACGCACTCTCTCTCTCTATCGTGAAATTATTGTCATACAAATGATTCTACACGACGGTAATTAGGTCAATGGAAATTGTCAGAACGCCAAATGACTAGTATGAGACACAGTGGTTCGATAACACGTTTTTATGGAACGCCATAGCTGTCTCCTGTGGTGGAAAAAGCAATATTTTCAGTAGCGTAACCATTATATTCAGTACTTCTTTCTTTGTGCTGAGTGGGTTTTTCATTATGTTCAGTAGACCTTTCATTATGTTCAGTAGATATTTCATTATGTTCAGTAGATATTTCATTATGTTCGGTAGATATAACTTTATGTCCAGTAGTTGTTTCATTATGTTCAGTAGATACACCTTTATGTTCAGTGGATGTATCGTTACGTTCAGTAGTTATTTCATAATGTTCAGTAGATTTTTCGTTATGTTCAGCATTTTTTTCATTATGTTCAGTAATTTTTCGATTATGTTCAGTAGATATATCATTACGTTCAGTAGAAATTATATTGTGTTCAGTGAATACATCATTTATTATGTTCAGTAGAAATCTCCTTATGTTCAGTAGAAATATCATTATGTTGAGTAGATGTACCATTATGTTCAGTAGAATACAACATCATTTATGTTCGGTAGTTTCAGCATTATATGCGGTCGTCAAATCGTTATATGCGGTGGTTTTTTCGTTATGTGCTTTTTTCATTATATGATGGCGGCGGTTTTATTTTTAAACGGATATTTTTGGTCGGTATTTTTTTCAAAAGACACCACAGAATAAACACTAAAACCAAATGCAATGGAGAATATTTTTCAACGTTTAGAACTCCAAGCTTTAAACCACAACTTTCAAAAGGAGAAAATAACACCAGATATAATATGCTTGCTGTCTTCACAAGATTTTGCTCAACTAGGTCTAACAGACAGAACCAAGATGATGGAATTAAGAACGGCGTGTGTCCATTTCAGCAATATTGTGCTAATGAAAACCAACAACAAGTTCTTCATACCAAAAGAAACTCTTGAATCGCTTTTAGATATTGATTTAACAATTGAAGAAATAAGTGAAATGTTCAGCGTGTCAGAGAGCACAATATATAGAAATATGAAAACGTATGGTTTAAGTAAACTTGACTTTACTGATATTTCTGACGAAGACTTGGATGTAGAAGTTTCAAAATTGGTCTCCGAATTTCCTTCTTGTGGTGAAAGTATGCTAAATCAGATATTAAAACAACGAGGTATAAAGGTAAGCAATCATTAAAAAATGCAAAACGATTAGCCCTCAACTTATTGGCCATGTAATATGTTAGTTTCATAAAGCTAACATAAAATTTTATTATTAACATATGAGCATGGTGTAGATTTCTTGGTAGACTAGAGTGATGACTTGTATATGGCGGTGGCTGGGTAGTAGGGTGGCTTCGGCGAGGTCCGCCCTAAAAAACTATTTCAGTGGGGGGGTCCAGGTTGATTTCGTTTGCAATCTGTACGAATTTGTTGGTAAAAAAAGCAAAACAAAACAAAAACATAACACGAAACCGCCCTCTAGGCCCACCTGACCACTGATTTTAATTTTTTTTTGTGATATACATTTGAGGACAAGTCTGTACACAATATTTTTTGAACGTAGAGAGTTATAGCAATTTTGGGGATGCTGCTGGTGGGGGAGGGGAACCAAAAATCCTTTTTACTCTCACTTTATTTTTATAAATTAATAAGGATTTACAGTTTCTTAGACTTAGATATCAAAAGGTGTATTTAAAATGTGTAAGTCGCTCATGCACGACTGTGGGCGTATATGCGTAAATCGTCCCTTGATGTTGTAGTAGTGGTCGTTATGTATCTGCATACCAAATTTTACTGACCTATGATGAGTAGTTCTCGAAATATAACCATGTGAGCAAAAACCCTTACATGTGTAAAATTGACCTAAAATGTGTAAGTCGCTCATGCATGCTGTGGGGGTATACGCGTAAAATTGTCCCTGGATGTTGTAGTAGTAGTCGTTATGTACCTGCATACCAAACTTCACCAACCTATGATGAGTAGTTCTTGAAATAACCATATGAGCAAAAACCCTAACAGTAGTTGCCGCCGCTGCCGCGGCCGTCGGAAAAGCCATCACCATGTCTCGCCTTCCGCGACTTTCGTCGCAGGCGAGACAAAAATCGGGACACAACCCCCAAACTTTCAGGTCTTTCTCTAAATCTCATGTAGTTGACAGAAAATGTTCTTATTAGTTCTGTTCTTACATGAAGAGGTTCCATGGTAAGACAGTTAGATGGGATAAATAAATTGCAGGAATTTATTGTTCAAGTGTGTAACCCATATCAACCTAATTTTATCCAATTTTTTTTAATAAAAGGTTCAAAGATACAGACTTCGAGACAGTGTGCACCATGTTGACAAAAATGGCATTTTGGACAGACAAAGAGGTCGGTTGCATAGAAGAACTTACAGTGTAGAGTCCACAAATTCTTTGTGGCATGTTGATACAAACCACAAGCTCATAAGGTGGAATATGGTTGTAGCTGGAGGAATTGACGGATTTAGTAGGCTGGTTACCTTTCTACAGTGTGTTGATAATAATAAAGCAAATACCTTGTTACAATGTTTTTTGCAAGGTGTAGAGAAGTATGGCCTACCATCTAGGGTGCGTTCAGACAAGGGAAGAGAAAACATTTTAATTGCTGACTATATGTTACAGCACAGAGGTTTAGGAAGACTTAGCATGATCACGGGTAAAAGTGTTCATAACCAGAGGATTGAGCGTCTCTGGCGTGATGTGTTTGCAGGAGTTTTGTCGTATTACTACGACTTGTTTTACCACATGGAGGACACCGGAATACTAAATCCACTTGATGATCTGCATATTGTTGCATTGCACCATGTATATATGCACAAGGTAAATGAAAAACTTAAACTGTGGCAGATGGCTTGGGCAAATCATCGTATTAGAACAGTACGTAGGACGCCTATGCAAATGTTCACCACAAGTGTGATGAACAATGTTATTGATGAAACACACACCCCCCACCCAGATGTAAATGTAGATGGTATCAACCCTGTTCCAGAGGCACAAAATGAAGATATGCAAGGGGTCCAACTTTTGTCATCATCTGTTGTGGTAAACATTGATAAAATTCAAGCTTTGCGGCAGAACTGCCCATCAAACTGGAACTCATCAGATCATGGTATTGATGTTTACCTAGATGCAATTGCAATATTAAAATCTTAAGTTATTTAAAAAGAAAAATTTTAATAAACTGTTTAACACAGAGATACTGACCGTAATAGACGGAGCATACACAGCAACAAGAAGTAGCCTGAATCACACACCTAGTCCTTAAGCTACATGTTTAAGGGTCTCTCCTATTAGCTATTCATTCTAGAACCCAAACATGAAACAACCCTATTGTTCAATTTTGACCCTGAAATCATTTTTTGTAGATCTCCATAAGCTTAACAATTCTGCAGCAAAAGAAATTAGCAGTAGACTGATGGAAAATGTCTAAGTAATTTTGTGGAGGTCTTTGTTCAAATTCTTAATTTTTCTTTAAAATATATTAAAGGTCTACATAAACTCTAGATAGTCTATGTTGACCCAAACGTTAGTTGCCAAGACTGATTCTGCAATGCACTAACAATTTTCAAGATTGTCCAAAAACTGCAAAAATGGTAAATTTTGATGATTAAGGGGGAATAACTCTCTAAAACTTCGACTCAATGGAGATTTATTGAGTTTTTGATGGTTAAGGAGATATGAACCTGATATTTTGAAATTTGACCAGATTTTCGGGTTTCTCTTCCTTTATCCAATCAAATACATGTAATTTCATTTGACCATGTACCCCATATTTATATTTCAAAATTTGATAGAACATAGGGTAACAACCATAAGTGTATATTTTGAGAATATTTTAATTATTAATTCAACGTTTTCAAGTAATATAAACAGTCAATGCTAATCCTATGATAAATCAGAGGATCCCGCTTAAATTTCAATCCTATATATCTCTAAAACCATATCATGTACCTATGATTTTTTTTCGCTAAATTTACTCTTTATGACAATCTTAATCTGTATACTTAATTAGGGGAAGTTTTAATTATTCCTATTTTCAGGTGCATATCTCCTTAAGGAGGAGGGTTGCTTCTGATTTCCTCTTTTTTTATACATTTCAAGCTTTAAGCCCAAAACACTGGTCTGACTCACCTGTTTTAATTTTAACTGTTTTTTCCATAAATTTTAACTGGTTTTTAAAAATTTTCTTCTCTGTAACCATTGAAGCTATTGCTTTAAAACTTTGTTCACTTAATCTTAAGGATGTCCTCTTCCAAGTATGTGCACATTGACCAACCAAAATGGTTCAAAGATAAGTTTTTCTATAACTTTTACAAGATCTAAATTCTAGACATCAAAATGGACAATTTTGTTTCTTATCATAGTCTTGCATATAGTCCAGTCAAAATACAATTTAACCTTAAACTAATTGCAACAGACGGTATTTTAGTGTTAATATGTAGAATTATATCCTAAATAGACACAGAAAAAAGTCTCCAAAAATCAGACTTGCGGAAAGACTCGAAAATAGAATTTCTAATTCCTCATATATTTTCAATGGAAAAGTGGAGGTAACTCTTACAAAATGTGGGATTTTTGTTATTTGTGGGCCAATTTTCGCGAACTAGTGTCTAAAATATAATATTCCAAAGTAGTCTAATGTCTCTATTTGATTCAATGTCATGCTCTGCCTTAGATGATATGTTGGTTTTTTAAAATATAACACATACATGTATTTCTATATTATTTAACATTTATAGTTTGAAAAAATGCCTATTTTGTAGCATGTGAATTTTGTTTGAAAAATTATTTTTAAAAATTGGTAATGTTTGTTTCAGCTAATTATTTTGTAATATATTCTCTTTAGTTTAAAGATTATTTTAATAACAAAATACTTAAGATTTTCTTTTTTAAAAAATATTTAATTTTTTTTTATTTAAAATAATAGCGAGAAAATCAGACAAAACAGTATATTAAATATTTCTAAATTTCTTTTGAACTGCAATAAAAGTTAACAAAATTGTATTATTGTTGTCAGTTTGATTCTCATTAAGGCAGAAGTAATAACTTTTTCCACTGTTTTTTTCACCAGAAAAAGTGTATCTATTATTTTGTTAGAAATTTATGGGATTTTTTAACAGTTTTTACCGAGTTATTTCCCCTTTTCAATACTAATTCCCATAGGAAATTTCTTTTGGCTCTAATTTATTGTGCACACATTATTTCAATTGGGATTTTTTTCTGGTAAATCTTTGTACACTTCTTGACTTTAAAATGTGTTTCTGTTGCAATTAGTTTGAGGTTATGGTCAAATTTTTGCTAGAATGACTGGACTAATAACATTAAGATCATATTACAGTGGTATAGCAAAAAGTCAAAATATATACATGCAATAACTGTGTTTCACAATAAAAGTACAGGAAACAATTGATGGTACTTTAGGTTACAGTTACAGTCAATACAAAATATAATGTACTAGCTTTCAAATATATAGTTATATATAATTGCCCCAAGAGGACCAATAGTACCCAAGTGCATGTTGCAGGTGACATAAAAAAATCAAAGTCCAATTATTTCCCTTGAATGATATAACACAGCAATGAAAATTCTTCATATGATGCACATCCTTCACATCAAGTTTCATTAAATTCCATCCAGTGGTTTAGGACTTACGAGGTATGTGGACAGACAGGGTGATTCCTATATACCCCCGAGGGGTGGCCTGACTTGAAACTAACATGGTCATTGTAAAGAGGGTTGACTGTATTTTAATTTTTACTTTAGGACAACCCATAAAATGTGTTACTAAATGCGAAATCAAACAAGTTAAATAAAATATTGTCATTTGGAATTTCATTTCCAGCATCAGGTTCTGTCAAATATAACCTGTTGATGCATGTGTTAGATGTTGGTAAGAAAGATGATCCTGATACAAAATGAACAGTGGGTTGTATCGAAAATCCCAAAATAGGTTCTTCCTCTGCACTTGTTATGAACGAAAACACTTTGTGCAGTGTAACTGCTCCTCTTCTTCCTGCTAAATATACACAAAAATTATTACTTAAAACATAAATCAACATTCCGTTCACCTGGCTTCAATGACTTAATGTATTTATATGTCACATTGCCAACAACCAGTCAACAGTGTTCTAACTAACTTCTAATATTGACAAAGTCAGAAAGGGCCCTTGCCGGCAAAAATCTAAGTGTTTTCAAAATACATGTAATAATGAAATTTGACATAATATGTACTGGATGGCTTGCTTACTCTCTTTAATGCATGGGTGGCATACATTTATTCCACATCTTGTTTTCTTCTATTCTGGTTTGGCAAAGGCACATAGAAAATATGGCATGGTATTAATCTTTTGTATTGTATCTAAGTCTTTGGCCAATGCAAGACGGCGAGCAGTGACCTCTGCTGGCTGTTCTCCATTTTGATTTTTTAAAATTCCTGTTTGTTTATGTTGGTTGTGTCACGTACACTTATTCTACATCTCAATATCGTCTATGTTATACCACATGGATAAATGTAACAATTACCTGCTACTTCTTTCAGGTACTTAATAAATTTTTTGTATATTCGCATCTGTCTTGCCTGTCTGTTGGAACCTTCTATTGCATAGACAGGTTTGAAAACAGTGGTAATCATCTTCAGAGTCATAGGTCTTGATGTCGGAGTAAATAAATGTACTAGTTGTGGAAGTAACTTCACCAGCTGTGAATAAAATAAAACCAGTCTTATAGACAGGCTCTTGGACATAGATTAAGTTAAGTAAATCAAAATTTCTTGATAAATTCCATCATAATAGTTTACTGCATTCATACCATGATGTTCCATTTAAATTTACCTGTATTTATTACCCTCAAAGGCAATGAATTTGCAATCTGTTTTTTATTCAGAATTTTTGAAATCTATTTTGGTGTTGTTGGACTTCAAAAAAATCTTTTTCTTTTTTCTCACATGTAAAATATAGATTTTTTTGCAGGACCTATCAGTTTCTTGCATGTCGGTCTGGCAGGTCCGACAAATTTCAAAAACTCTGTTTTTTTTCATTCAATTTGCTAAAACCTCACAAAATAAAAGAACCTTTGTGAGCACATGCACATACCCCACATGTATGTTTTCTATCGGACTATAAAAACCTTGAGCTCATAAATAGATTTTTTGTTTGGCCTTATTGATTATACACCTTATAGCTGAAAGAGAATACATAGCCCTCTTGGTTGTATTTAAAAATCTGAATTGAACTGATTGATTGTACTCTGTGCTTTACCTGATACACCCCAAGTGCATCCAGTCCATCTCTCAGGTCTTTCATAATTCTCCTTGGTGCTGGGCTTTCAAACAATTCGCCAAGCTCCTCAACAGTTAGTAATTTGGGTAGAGGTCCATTTTGAAGCATGGATAATGCTAAAACATATACATAAATTTAATTAAAATTAGTCATGAAGATTGTGTAAAAGTTTCCTGAAAATCGATCAAGGAGTTAAGGAGGAGTTGCGGATAAGAGATGGGTACCCCCTAAATTGTCATCTAATGGCTTAAAATTTCTAAGAAGAGAGTGAACAATTTATAAAACATCATTTAGTTTAAAGATGGAAAATAACAAGTAATAATTGTAACAGTGAAATTGATACTAAGTCTCCCAAAGGCAGTCACCCATGTAATCCTTTCTGACCCGCCTATGGTAACAAAAAACAATATTAAGAAATGATGCAAAATCAATCATTCCTTTGGTAGACTTATTAAAATGCAGCAATATTGATTATCTTCAGTTGTGCAATTGATGAGTATCACTATGATGTAGCTTACACAGTGATTCCACATCTCACTTGATATCTTTATTCACAATTATTTTGCTAAGAATTTACCAAATATCTTTCCAATAACTTTATAATCATTGGAGAACTCTCTCATTGGGTTGAAGTATTTTTCTTTTATTTCTCTTAAAATTAGTGAAAAGAATTCTTTCCTTGGTCCACCCATATCGACAGCAACCTGAAAAATAATTAAAAGTTTTGGGTTTTTTCCCTAAAAAAAAATGCCCCTCCCCCAAATTAAGATGATCATAATTTTCTGGTGATACATGTCATGTGCAATGGTGTCTTCTCTATAAACCTAGTATCCTTGAATTAAGTATTTTAACAGAAGTTAGCTGACAAGGTGGTAATAAAGTAAGGATTTTCAGCAAATTTCTGTGTCAAAAGGTCCATAACTCCTATAAGAATTTAAGATACAAATTTCCTTGTTATAATCACAACTATATATGGTGTCCAATATAAATCAAGTTTTATTGAATTGGATTCAAACTTCAAAAGTTTCAAAGACAGACAAAAAAGGTGATTGCAATATAGGGCCCTCTTTTACAAGTGGGATATAAAATCAAAGGACAAAAATTTCTTATTAATATTCACAACTACATATGTTGTGCTTCATATATCAAGTTTCATTGAATTCAGTTCAATAGTTTCATAGGAGCTACACTGACAAGGTTCAAACACCACATAACTCCCACAAAAAATTGAGAATAAAAATTTTCTGTTATACTTCCTACATACCAAGTTTCATTGAATTTAGTTTGATAGACTTTAGTGGACTTATTTTGACATTGGAACACCAACCTTGGTATAAATTTGCTTCTTATCATTTCATTATTATTATTTTTCATTTAACAATTACCTCACCAAGAAATTGAACCTCTAGGGTTAACCTTAAATTGGTAATGGAATCAATATCTTCAAAAGCTGTTTCAAGAATGTCATTCCTGTCAACCAATATAAAATTAGTTTCCCCTTCTATGGTGGTGGAGTCATCTTTTAGTTCCAGGTCTCTACCACACACAATTTTCTTTTGAAATAAACGAAGTATGTCTACAGGGTCCTTCAATGCATTTGATGAACACATCTCAGCACACTCATCTACAATCTTTTTAATGGCAGTTAAACCTAGAAAAAACAACAATGTTAAAATATAGGTAATTCAATCCATTACAAAGCTGCCTGTAAAGCATTTATTGTCCCCACAACATTTTTCTTGGCTTGTAAAACCTTTATACCTTATACCAAGACAATGTGTGTGTATGTATGTGTTGGTGTTTAACCCCCATTATCAATGCACCTAGGCTATGTAGGGTGGTCAGTTTTACAGGTGAAAGAAACAGGAGTATTTGGTAAAAACTACTGACCTTGGGCAGGTAATGGACAAACCTACAAATACTGGTGAGAAAGTTCCGTTACTTCAGTAAGATTTATTTTGTAATTTTTTGTTCATGTTGACTTGGTAACAAATAAATATTTTACAGATCATTTGAGTGTTGCTGTCATTAGCTTGCTATTTATTTCTTTACTAAACGCCATGCATATCATGTAAGGTATCAACTACATTGACCTCTTCCAAAACCAAACATTTACAACATTGGTTCACCTGTCTTTATTTATAATATATATACATGTATAATTATACCTGATTGATTCTCCTGTTGATCTATGAGATCATCTGAAATGGTAACAGTCTGGGTAGATGGGGATGCTACATGTATGACAGCTGGTCTGGCATCTATCACAGTTGCAGAGGATTGTGCTGAAGATGCAGTCTCTAATATGGCAATACTGTCATTATTTACAACATTGTCATGATTGGCATGACTGGTTTCCCCTGAACCTAATTAAATGAAAGAACCTAGTGAGCAAGCTCACAATACCCCACACCTTCCAAAATATACATGTACAGGCAACACATCCAATATACATGTACACATTAGTTTACAAAGTCCCCCTCCTAAAAAGATGCCCCCCTTTCAATGGATTTATCTAAAAATCAATCACATCCAAGCATTTAACATAAGTAACAATTACCCAAAGTTTCATGAAAATCTATCAAGAAATGAAAGCGCTATCTAGGCGACAAGATGAAAATGTTGGTTTTCTTCAGTCCCCCCTCCCCAAAAAAATGGTCCCCATGATGGATTTTTCTAAAAATCAATCCCATCCAAACTTGTAGCATAGAAAACAATTTCCCAAAGTTTCATGAAAATCAAGCAAGAAATGAAAGCGCTATCCATGCGACAACATGAAATATGTTAGTTTTCTTAAGTCCCTCTCCCCCAAAAATGGTCCCCCTTGACAGATTTCTCTAAAAATCAATCCCATCCATGCTTTTACTATGAAAACCAATTTCCCAAAATATCATGAAAATCCATCAAGAATTGAAAGCGCTATCCAGGCAACAACAGTATGACACACGGACGGACGGACAGACGGACAGATGCGTCAAAAACATTATACCCCGGCAACTTCGTTGCGTGGGGTATAATAAAAATGTGCATGCTTATTAGCTTGAATGTTAGTTTTATTTCTCTTCTTTTTACCATGTTTAAAATAAATGTACTGGTTCAACTAGACAATGATGGGTGTATTTTTAGAAAAAGGTATTACAGCAAATTATTTTTTTTTTCAGTTGTTTTCTCTTGTTTATAATTATATAATTATCTGAATCAATAATAACATGTGGCTGTTAATTTTTAAAACAATTTTATTCAGTTTTCTGTATACATTAGTTTCTCAATTATATCATTGTGACTGTTTGCCAGTGGCTTAATTGGTAGAATTAATAATTTCTAAAGATAAAGAATTTGTCCATGGGACACAAATGCCCCGATGTACCTAAAAAGGAAGTGAAAGTCTGAAAAGTCTAAAAGACTCCAAAGATGTATAGTTTGTCATTCCAAACACTTCTTCCAAGTTTTAAATCATTCTGATATACTGAGAAAAGCTTGGCAGAAAATTTCAAGTTGTTTTTCATATTTGTCCAGCCCTTATTAGGTAGTAGAAGTCTGACAGGTCTGGGGTTGCCTATGATGTATAGTTGGTCATGATGAACCATTCTACTAAGTTTCAAATCATTCCAAAGTAAGATTTCCGAGAAAAGGTTTATGGAAATTTCAAGTCGATTTTCATATTGGTCCAGCCCTTAAGAGAAAGTAAAAGTCCGACAGGTATGAAATTTTTTTGGGGGGATGTAAAACTGCTTTACACCTAAGAGTACTACATGTATAGGACAAAACTAAATGCTAAAAATATCAAGAGGCTGTGGCATGATGTTGCTGAAAAACTGTGACAAAAACTTTCTTTAACTCCAATATATGTAAAAACTTTAAGTTTTGGGTAAACAGAAAGGGACTTTTTCAGGCATTAAATTGCTTTACACCGTATAGTACTATAGGACAAAGCTAAATATCAAATACAAAGCAGCTGTGGCATGTAGTTGCTGAGAAAACTGTGACAAAAGTTTTGTGACACTACAGGACACAGGAGGATGCAAGAAAATGGATAGTGCCAAAGTGACTCCTATATTTCACTTTGCAACACGTTGCAGGCAACCTAGCTAATAATCAGTTGACCAAATATACCATTAGGTTAGCGAGAAGGCAAGGCTTGCTTAATTTCATTTGTTTGTTTATAAATACATCAACAGGGTTACCCCAGTAGACTATAAATCACTGAAAGGGTATGATTTTCTAAATTTGCATGTCATGAACAGGGTCTGGTTTACTACCCTATAATGGCACATAGATCTATTTCATATCCAAGTTGATCCAAATTGTAGCGGTAATTGACTATTAGTGATTAATAATATGCTATATTTAACCTAGCACCTTAGACCACTTCGCCACCCAGGCCGCCAGCACACACTTGTAGGATCTTATTTCTGATTATATACATAATACAGACAAACTGGTACATATGTGCATATAATTATACCTGATTGATTCTCTTGTTGATCTATGAGATCATCTGAAATGGTAACAGTCTGGGTAGATGGGGATGCTACATGTATGACAGCTGGTCTGGCATCTATCATAGTTCTATTACTTACAACAGAGGCATGACTGGTTTCCCCTGAAACCCAAGTAATAAAAAAGATTTATATCATAAACTTTCAATTAAAACCATTCTCACCCTAATTGCTCATCTTGAGTTCTGTCATTTTTGCCATATTATGGCAACACATCCAAGGTCAAATAAAATTGAAATGATTTATGTTACTTCCTATTAATTTTTTTTACAATATAATGGATGTACATCACAACATGTAAACATTTTTCAGAAATGACAATGCTTCTGATAAGTTTAGCATTTGTTTACATATTAAAACAGGTGTTTTCATACTAAAAGGAGATATATATTTTTACATGTATAAAGATCATGCACTGCCTTTTACTTGAGATTGCACTTACTCAGTTCAGGGAGATCTTCATCGTCATCATCGATGGCAGATTGAGAACAAACTTTAATATGGTCCCTTAATAATGTCATGTCCATCTCCTGATTGCAGGCATTACACTTCGAAATTAAAACCTCATTTGTGTCATTAGAAGGTTGTGGGGCAGTTTCCAAGTGGTTCTGAATAGGACGAATGTATATTTTGGATTGAGATCCCAGACACTGGCGTATACACTCTGGCCTCCAGTCACATTCCAGTGGTTTCAGGGTCCTACAGTTCTGGGAACAACGTAAAAGTTCAAACCCACCACTTTCTTTTAACTTTGGAAATTCTTCTTTTAAACGGGAAAAGAATTCATCCTTTGAGAAAAACAAATTGACAGTAACTTTCTTCATTCCCAATCCACTCCTCTGCAATATAATTTTCTCTTCTCCAAGTGGAATACTTTTTTGTTCCTTATTTGCCAAACAGACAAATGTTGACGTCCATTGCTTCAATGGTATCTTTCCCCTGGACTTCTTTCTCTGAGTCTGTCTACTAGAAAATAATAGTGACCTCTCAGTTGCAATAGAGGCAAGGTTTCTTGGCTGGGAACCTGTATAAAATATAATACATGTTATGGGTTGTTAGTCACATCCATTGTGTGAAATTTGTGGTAGACCTAAAGCCAATGGCTGTGAAAAATTCAATCTGGCTATGAAGAATTTAAAAAAAATTTTATGGGGTCTATGGGGAATTTTTAAATAAAAGTTGCATTTTGGGCTATGATACCCAAAAATGTAGTTTCACACACTGCACCTCATGATATTAAATAATCATGGTTTCATGTAAAAAATGTACCAGTATTGATGTAACATTTTATACATGTTATAGTGTCCTCCATTTAATTAAGTACCCTGGACAGTTTTAAATATTCTATTTTGGCCATGGACCTCATTTTTCTATAAAATTATGTCCAGGACAAATGAAACTTATGAAATAGTGTCCATAGCCATTTTAAGTTGTCCTTCATATAGGAGTACATAAATCCCTGGCCAAACTAAGAATATAATGATGTGAAAAGTTGACTGGCTATATAGTTTATATATAGTTTATAGTTTATTTGTTTAACCAATTAGACTAATCATATTTTGATATTTTGATGTTATGAATATTGTTCGGCCTCTCACGGGGCTCCATAATTGGATTGAATAAAATATGTCTATGTCTATGTCTATGTCTATAGCAAAAAAAGGTAGAATTTCAATTCAGGACTGGTTACTTTTTTTCAGTGAATTTCCTACCCTGTTTTGTATATGTTTTTTCTTTCGTTACTTTTATAATATACATTGTAGGTATTTCTATAAAAGCCTTATATTGGTAACATATTCATAAGTTTGTTTTGTACATTTGGGGCCACCAATTTGGAATAAAAATAAAAGATAATTTATGCAAAAAAGTGCTTGTGAATGTCTGAAGAAATCAGAACATTCAGTACATGTAGAAACAAGAAGGTCAATAGAAGGATTTGGACAAAGCATTATGTTTTTTAGTTTGGTCATCTTTCAAAATTAGTTATTCGTTATGCTTGCTCAGTAACATGACAAGTTTTGTAAGCCTATCTAGTGCATATCAATTCAAATCAATTATAATTAATGTTGCTTGAAGAGCATATGTTTTGAAACAAATTAAAATGACACTTGATGTAACTTTAAATACAAGGAAATTTATCTTTTTCAATTGGAGGGACGATTTAAAATAGCAAATAATGACAAAATTATATCCTTCCCATAGGACACTTTTTCATAGCAGCGGATGAATGAAAATAGTGATTTTTCTATAAAATACTGTCCACCTGGACACCTTGACACAGGGTATTTATGGGTATTCTTGGGTATTTCTATGGACCGGACACAGGACACAATTTTGCCTTACAATGACTCATAAAAACAAGCTATTAAAGATATTAATATTATGTTAAAATTTCACAAACATCCATTGAGAATTGTAGGTTTGAGAGCACTTACAAAAGTGTGACAGACACATGGACCTACATGTAATTTTCATGGTTAAAGGTGCATAATTTCCACAAAAATCAGAATCCTTGAAATTTACACTTAAGATAATTTTTACTCTTAAGATTTTTTTTTGTGAAACATGCCCTGTTTACTTTACTTTTGCATGTTTTTTTTTATTCAAAATTATATAGCACATTAATTATTTCTTTTGTTTTAAATGTAGTTTTAATTTTTTAAGCTTTGGTCTACCGTCTATAGTAAAAACCATAATTAGTAAATGAGTATTTTCATTGAAATGAAGAAAGTTTGTACGAATAAGCGCACAACAATTACATGTATTTGCCTGTTTTTACACATTCAAGTTCAGGATCAAATTTTTCTCTTTAAATCATCTTCAAAGTTCTTTTAAATTAAAGTAATAAGGCTTATATTTGATGGATTTTCCCCATAAAATAGGTTTATTTTACCGGATGAATTACTAGATTTTTGCTTTATTTCATCAGAAACGAATTTATTTTCGAACGTGTAAATCAGGATTTTGCTATGATAAAAATGGCTTCCGGCATAAGACTTCGTGGGCGTATAAAATAGTCAAAATGAAAAGTCTACCCAACAAGTCTTATGTTAAAGGACTAGGCTTTTACTCGAATCAACATTGAAGGTTGGACGGCATGCTATTTATGGACTTGTTCTGTTTTTGTCACAGTATTGGGCAGTTGGTTACACTCCGTTGGTCCGAAGGTCCTTTGTCCGAGGGCCACATTGTCCGAAGGTCCAATTGTCAGAGGGCCCAATTGTCTGAAGGTCCGATTGTCAGAGGGCCCGATTGTCCGAAAGTAACCAGTAATGTTGAGTTCATGCACTATTAATTTTAAGAAATTTCAACAATTTATCAAATATTCCAGGTCCGTATACATTATTTTTCCCAAAGGGAGCAGAGCACCGTTTCCCGCCCCTCTGATCCCCACCTCTTCCACCTCCTGGCAATTTTATCCCTGCTTTTTTTACCCCGCTCCCCGTCCCCTTGACCGAGAAGGGGCGGCAAAATCAAAAACCAATAACTACCAGAGAAATTAAATTAGCAATGAAAAGATTAGTAAAAATATTATATTAAAGTGTGTCTTCAACATCAGACCTTCGGACAAATTATCGGGCACTCGGACAATCGGACCTTCGGATAATCAGGCTTTAGGATAATCGGGTCTTCGATCTATCGGGACGTCACCTGGCAGTTGAGGTACAAAAACAAGACCTCTTATACTTAGTATTATAGGAGTAGGCTTTTTCCTCCACTTCATAATTCTTTCGAAACTGTGCTGCTTGGGAGTAAAGCATCGACAAATTCGAACTTTTTTTGTTACTATTTGGTAATATAATTACCGGGAAATGAAACGAACTTTTCAGGGGGGGCTGAAAAAAGGGGGGTTTATCGTACAGATTTGAGGATAAAACTTTATTTCCCATGAAGGGCATATGAATCACAAGACAATACAATGACAATTATATCTGTGTATTACTAATCAATATATGTATGTTAATTGTATATTGTTCTTATTGACATGTGTCCCATCGAAGGCCTTTTGATCGGAATAAAATATCTTATCTTATATATGTAAAAGGCTACCTAGTTTAATGCCCTATCTACAAAGGTTAGGTAGGGCCTCTCATCGGTGCATCTAGGGGCATATAAGGCATAAAGTGTTCGGGTATATGTATCCATTCTGTTGTCCCACAGCCACAGGGGCTTGAATTGGTCATTTATACGGACTTGAAAAATATCGACCCCCTACTCTATAAAACCCACTGAAAAGATGTCGATTTTTTTTTTCAAGTCAATATAGATGACCAGAATTCAAGCCCCTGTGGTCTGTCCGTGCCGCCAGATCATATATGAGGGTGGTAAAAAAAATATCCAAGTAAAATATTTATCTATTTATGACGGTGAATAAATTATCATGAAAAATTGGACGTAAAATGGCTTCAAAATTTATTTATTTTTGAAAAATTGTTAATTAACATAGAAAGTAATACTTTTGGCACATATCTGTATGTCTAAATTAACATATCCACATCGGCGAATTTTGTTTGTTTATTTGTTTGTTTTCTCAAATGGTGTTTGGTTGTTTGATTGACTGTTTGTTTTTTTCAAATGGTGTAAACTTACCACGTAAAACATCTGAACTGTCTGTCGAAGACATAGGTGATCGAAGTTGAACAGTGTTAGGGTCAGTTGGGGTTGCAGTTAACCTTCTCATAGTAGCTTTAAGCCGTAGTCGATCACCAATAGTTTCAACGCCTAACCTATTAAGGTCGGAATCGTTTAGGTGGTGAAACATATCATCTTCAATTTTTTCGCCTAAAAATCTTTGAAAAATGCTTGACAAACCAAGTTGTTCAAGACCACGCTGGATATTAGCAGACGACATGTTAATCGGTGAAAGCGGAAATAAATACCCCCAAAAATATATCCGAGTTAATGTATACAATCGGAAAGATTCCGAATGGACGTCCGCCATCATATAATGAAAAAGCACATAATGAAAAAAGCACCGCATATAATGATTTGACTACTGCATATAATGCTGAAACTACCGAACATAAATGATGTTGTATTTTACTGAACATAATGGAACATCTACTAAACATAATGATATTTCTACTGAATATAATAAAATTTCTACCGAATATAATATAAATTTCTACTGAATATAATAAAATTTCAACTGAACGTAACGAGATTTCTACTAAACATAATACATGGTGTATCCACTCAACATAATATAATTTCTACTGAACGTAATGTTATAGCTACTGAACATAATAAAATTTCTACTGAATATAATGAAAAAAATGCTGAACATAACGAAAAATCTACTGAACATTATGAAATAACTACTGAACGTAACGATACATCCACTGAACATAAAGGTGTATCTACTGAACATAATGAAACAACTACTGGACATAAAGTTATATCTACCGAACATAATGAAATATCTACTGAACATAATGAAATATCTACTGAACATAATGAAAGGTCTACTGAACATAATGAAAAACCCACTCAGCACAAAGAAAGAAGTACTGAATATAATGGTTACGCTACTGAAAATATTGCTTTTTCCACCACAGGAGACAGCTATGGCGTTCCATACGTTTTGTTTACTATACACACACAGCACATAGAATTAAGAGTAAGGTTCACTAATTGTTTCTTTGCAATTATTTGTTTGGACCTCAATTACCCATACGGTTTATCTCTCCCACTCTCCCATTTTTGGGATAGCATCCCAGATAGCAATCACACGTTGGGCCAACGTTGGGTTAATGATGGCAACTTCGTTGGGCCAACGTTGGCAGACTACGTTGGCCCAACGTAGTTTTGCTCATCGGCCCTACGTTGGGCCAACTGGTTGGGCCATCGTTGGCCCAACGAGACATAGCCGACTTAGACTGCACACTGCCAACATCTTGCCAACATGCTTGTGTGTGAATTGAGGTTGGGCCAACGTTGGCCCAACTTGATTTTGCCTGCTAAGTAGGCAGTTTGCCAACATCTTACCAACAAGTTTGTGTGGGATTTTCTCAGTCAATAGCTCAAAATTGCTTGTTTTGTACTTATCGTCTTTTAATCAAGTCAAAGGATCGGTGATCTCTGCTATAAAACACTGAAATTTGTTTTAATTGGAAAATAATTGGTATATTTTGGTTGGTTGTCAATTACAAGAACATTAAAGTTATGATCAACTTTATTACAATTCAACTTTATCAGCAGCTTCTCTTCTCTTTTTTACGAAAGACTTTTTTCTAACTGCACTTTACATGTATATCTCTTGCGATCTTTAACCAGACCTTAAATACATTGTCAATATGACTGTCACTAGCTGAACACTTAGTCCCTTCTTCCTCACATACTCTGAAAAAAATGGAACATAGAATGTAAAATATATTTTTGTCATAAAAATACCTTAAATATTGTATTTTTATTTGTCATTTTGTTTTTGTTATTGTTGTAATTTTTTATATAAACGATTCATCCACAAGGCACATAAAAACGTATATATAGTCTAAAAACTTACATGAACTTACCTGTTACTGTAGGATCTTTTATCCCTTGCCCTTTCTAGCGTGCACGTATTCTTCATTGTGCGCCTACTCTATTCTGTAACATGGGCCTCGATTATTTATTCAGGAATAATAGTACACTGTAGTATATAAATAAAATAAATGTGTTAATTCTTCCGTGTATACTTTCTGGAATATTTTTTACAAGACTTATATGTTTTATATTTGCATTATGTTACGAAATATAATAAACACAAGTTGAAAAATAAACAAAACAAAATAAGCATGTGGAAAAGTAGGATGCAGTTAAATAACATACATTGTTCATTAATAAAAAAACTGAATATTTTAGCTTAAAAAATACATGGTTTATAATAAAAACTGAGAATTAAACTAATAAATTCATGTACTTACATTCTATTTTGTGTTAAATAAAATATTCCAAACTGTCCAAAATGGCGACCGATGTGAATTCCTGACACAGATGATGCTATGGATTAGCGGGAAATTTATCTGAAATAGGATACTAATGCCCCGCGTCTAATCTGCACACTAATTGTTCTAACAATTTATAGGTCATCAGATTTAACTATAAATATATATCCCAGATGTCCACATGTGTTGAATTAATTAATTAGCAAGGTTATATAAGGTACTGATCTAAATGCACTCATATTTGATTATTAACTGCACTTTTTATGTCATACATTTTTAATTTAATTAAGCATTAATTTTTGTGTGTGGACATTTTATGTTGGGTTGACGTTGGAACGCCAACAGTTGGTCACGTTACGATGGGCCAACGTTGGGTCGATGTTGGAAAGCCAACAGTTGGTCACCTTACGATGGGCCAACGTTAGGTCGATGTTGGCAAGCCAACAGTTGGTCACATAACGATGGGCCAACGTTGGGCCGATGTTAGAACGCCAACGCCAACCATTTACCAACCATGCCAACAAATGGCCAACGTTGGGCCAACGTAGTGTTGATATCTGGGATACACATTACCGATTTCAATTCCCATTTAATTAGCATTTAATTGACATTTTGTGTTCATGTTAATACAATTCTAATTAAAATATTTTACTTAGTTCCCATGTTAAAAGATAGTCAAATTAATAAAATAGCACTGTAAAAAAGAAATACATGTGAATGAATATTAATTGATGCATGTAAGTACATATTTGCTTATGAATTGTATTTGAAAAATAGGTGCTTTTGAAATTTTAAAATGGTAACTAACTTGTTTTCTAGTTAACATATACGATACATCACAAGAAAAAACTTACAACTCCGACATATACATTATATGTTATTCCGGTCTTAGACAGGGTATATAATGTCACATTCACGGCTTAATGGAATATCAATCCTAAGCCGTGAATGTGACATTATATACCCTGTCTAAGACCGGAATAACTATTATATTATAGCTCACATCTTGAATTGGGAATATTTTACGGGAAAAACAAATATTTAAGAACTAGGTCTATGTAGCGTAAATTTTTTTGGATACGTGATCAAGTTATCCGTATTTGTTTGGAAAATATACGTTTTAAGTGAACGCATAATATTTTAAAAAATGCATTTTTATTAATAGTTTTTATAAAACAAAATTACACTCTGGAATTGGGCAAATTACGTTATTATTGATAAAATCAAAATATATTCAATAAATATTGTCCCTTATGGCACCCCATCATTACTTTTATGACGCTTAAACGATCGAGGCCCATTCGGGATTTATAACTAAAGTTTATATAAAAACAAAATATATTTTTGTTGAACATTAAATTAATAAAAATAAGGAAATATTATTATATATTAAATAACAGCGAAAATTTATCTTTTTTAAATATTAATCGTCTTCTGTTCAATAAATAACCCAATTGTATCCTTAAACTGGGAAGTGTCAAGGTAAAAGTTTGCGAAGCACCAAATTCAATATCTGTGGAGCTTGTGTTGGTTTTGATTGATGTGTGGATGTCGACGTTGATAAGTGAATTAAAATTAGAAAACTAGTTATTGACGGTAATGTCACTTTGATGCCATTAAAATGAATATCATTGGATTTTGGACGATGGAAATCAAAATGAATATCAACGGATTTTGACGATGTCTTGTCCCTAGAGTGCATGATGATGCAGTGTAGGTACACATGTATTTATTAACTTTTAGTGCGCTTGAGATCAAGTTTCTCGTTTGTTGTTTTGTGCATTGACACACTTTTATAGAGGACACAAAAGATCATACAGGATTTGTGACCTGAGACTGACATTATTGGCCAGAACCACCCCCCTTTTTCCGTGCTTTCTATCGCTGAAATTTGAGTAGATTTGTTTCTTAATTTACTTCCCTTCTGTTATTTAAACAAATATATTACATATCATTTTATTTACGTCGTTTAAAACATGTTCGGGTTAGACATTGTTTCATTTTGTTACTTTTTCAATCGAAGCGGAACGAAGGCGGCCATGATGATTTGTTGTCCCAGGGGCCCCATACGGGATAAAACTATGCTTTATGTATACGGCTGTAGACGTATTCATAGCCTGATGTATACGGCTTGCTAACCAATCAGAATGCAAGGTTTTTATGTGAGCTATAATATACGGGTTTGTATGTTTTTTTATTTACCATTATGGTCTTCAACTTCTGAAATAGCTTTTCATTGGGGATATTATAATATGTTTATTGTTAGTGCTAGGATTTTTAAAGCCATTTCAATGTGCGTAATACTCCAAAGAGACACCCTTTCGGTCAACTTTTGACAACTTTTCCTTCCATGGATAAATTTAAGTTATACAGCACCGAATTTTCTATAAAATTTACTAGAGGAATATATTAACCACTTTTGACCGGGTTTTAGTAAGTTGAACACTTATTCAAATTCGTGTTCAATTTTAGTCGAGAAAAAAACCCTTCTGGTCATGTTTAAAATAATTTAAATCAAGATAATCATTATATTCATTACGTAGAAATTGTAATTATCTTTCAGAATTCTTTCAAAGTACATCTATGTTTATTCGTTCAAAAGTTATAGGCAAAAATTTACCAAAAAACCCCATCCGGGTTTTCACCCTTCCACAGACTAGGGACTCCCATTACCTGGTTTCCTAATTCATTGCCGTGTGTAGCATAGCCGAAAGCATGATGGCAGGACCCCAGACTATTCAATTGTTTAACACCACTTCAAATCGACACAAAAGCACTTGATAAACGAGGATGGTAAATTGCCTGCATCTGCGATTATTGTCAGTTTTGGTAAATGTAATTTGTATAAATTGGCACCAGTGCAGCATCTTTTGATATGTGCAAAAATTACTGTTAGTCGAAAGACACACCACCCAAAACAGTTCTATAAAATCAATCACAAACAACCGTATATTGGAACCCCGTTGTATCGATCGCGATCTACTTATTTTTAACATGGCTGAATAAATTTGACTTTTAATAACCATGATTACAGAATGAAATTATAATAATAATCAATTCAGAGTTGGCGAGATAGAGAGACTAATATGGAGTAGGCATTGCCTAAATGCGAGCACAGACAATATAGTTCTTTATTATTTATATATCATGTACATTTTATAATTGACGTTACTTAAGCTTCCAAACACCCAAAAAGTGCCTCTAAATGCCAGTGACGTCTTTCTTTGTAATGATGACGTCACATGAAACATGCCTGCTGCGAGCTGTGCGCGCTATAATTACGGTGACATCTTGGTAGTCTGACAACCAATCGCCCGACAGTCCATTGATCCGACAACTCAAAAGTCCGACAGCCCAATAGTCGGACAATGCGTGTATATGCAATACTATGGGGCTTTATCATCTGATGGCGGTGCCCAGAACACGGATCAATTAAGGAGTGTACCCTACAATGTAGTTGGCCTAATAGGTTGATCTTTGTTCTCTTTTAAATTACTGTTCCTTTGTTTTTTTTATTCCATCCTCATATTTCTCATCATTCCATGTTCATTGGCTGAATTTCTGGATTGTCAATGTCGGGCGATCGCGGAAAATATTTCGAAGCAGTATTCTCAGCAACATCTATCAAGGCCTCTTGATATTTAGAATGCAGCATGAGTGTGGAGTCCTGTACCGTGGGATATAATTTCAGGCCTACTTCCTGTTTAAGGAAATCCGGCTGTTCTTGAATTGGACAGATTGTTATGCCCACGCGACGACATATAGTTTGACTCATGTCCGTCCATTTGTCCGTCCGACCTTCTGTACAAATTTTCTTCAAGCTTTTCTCAGCACGTAATTAAGAAATAGATTATTGCGAGCGGGCTTTATGGGAATTAGAACGTGGTCAGACATTATATTTGTCAATATTTTAGACCGAGCCATAGCGAGGTATAAAATGAAGACAAATATAAGGTCTGACCATGTTCTAATTCCCATAAAGCCCACTCGCAATAATCTATTTCGATTCTAATATGTCTAACAAATGTTTTAAAATTTCGAAGCGGTTCTAAGAGGACTCTTTCAGTGGTAATATTGTTTTTTTTAAACTAATACGATATATCCCAAAACAGTATGTTAAAGCAAATAAAATTGACATAAACTTTTTTTCTCGTCATTTTATTGAATGTACGTACCTTTTAAACAAAAATATTGAGAAATCTTAACGAAATTGCGTCGTTCCAGTTTGAAATTTTCAGTTCAGCATAATATGACGTCGAAATTCTAATTGTGACGTCATATTAATTCGAATGTAGAATTGTTAAAAAAATAATGTATCGGGAGTAGTTTAAATCATATAAATCTCAGAATTCAGACTAAAAATAACTAAATTATTAACAATAACGATAATTATGGATAACACATAACAAACGGCATTTGTAAGTCAGTTTTTACATTTACACAAAACACGTAGTTTACGCATGTGCGAACTAAACTTATTGGAATTTTGACACGGCTTTGTTTACATAGCTAAAGCAGGACGTCATATTAGAATAATCGTATAAAACTTGGGATGGTTCAGTATGACGAACTGTACGTCCTAAGCGACTTTCAGACCTGACGGACTTCTACGTCCTGTTTGGGGGCATCCGTGTCCAATAAACACATTCCTTCTTTATTTATTTTTACACACCAGCTAAACCCTGAACGAAAATTAAATACAAAACAAACGTACAGACCGATAAACAGACCCAAACGCTATATATACATGTATTCCGGTACGTAGGTGGAGCATACAAATTATATATATATATTTTTAATTATCGATTTCGGTCTGACCTAATATGTGATAATTTGTTAGACTCTTGTGGGTTGTCGGGCTGTGGGAGCATTAGATTGTCGGACTATTGGGTTGTTGGACCATTGGGCTGTCGGATTACAGACGTGTAACCATAATTACAAGTGAACCTTAGTCCTATTATGGTGAGTGTTTTTTGTGTGACAAATAAAAACTCATTACCACATACATGTATGGTCCAGCTTATGCTCCTTCTGTAGATCAAGTTAAGTTCTTTTTGAAATCAACAATTATTTCCTCAAGATATTCAGCATTTTTAGTGTGCCAGTTTTTTCATTTTAATACAGTACTAGTAGGGCAATTTGGTATAGTAAAATTTGACCAAAATTTAAATAGAAGTGTACATTTAAGGAACAATGCATATGGATTGTTGTCTATTTAAACTTCTTTGGGTAATGTCGTCTGCAGTTAACCTGACAACCAACATTGCCCCCTCAGCTAAAAATAGAACAGATTGGTCAAAATATATTTTTTGCCTTACAGTTCAAAAAGTATAACTGATACAGGAAAACCCATGGCCATGGGACCTTCCTTCTTCAGCATCAAAAGCTCTACTTAATACTTCATTAGGTCGAAGTAATATGACAAGCAGTGTCACTCAGATATAAAAAATCAGAATGCTGATTGCAAAATCTATCGTAACATAATAAGTTGTTAATATACAATGTAACTACATGTACCATATGCCATTATGCTGGAATGTTGCTATCAATGATTGGAAAGTTTAAATCATTGATCTTGGCATTGTTTAGGAATGTCATCTATACTAATACATGTATAACAGGATATGTAATTAAAAATCTGTGGATTCTTCACTAGGCCTTAAAGGATTCAGCTTCATACTGGAACAAAAACAGGTCTTCTTGGACCATTGTTTTAGCACTTCTTGAATTTTTTTAAATGTTCTTCTATTGCAGTAAGAGGCCTCTGTGGCTGATAGGTCAAGTTATTTAGTCCTTCTATTATTGATCAAGTGCCTGTCAACACTGAGGTTCGAGTCTCTCTTAAAGGGCAGGATGTGCTCCGACTTGAATCTTAATTTTTACAAGGATTACCAGTTTTCAGCAATTTTTGCCCTAATTTAAATCTTAAGTCTATTTATGTACAACATTGGTTCTAACTTTTTGTATAATATTTGATTGTCTCATAAATTGTCTTAAATCCTCTTTCGCTGTGTTTTCTCAGAAAGCATCTTTAATTTTGATGTCATAAATTATCTCTCACTAATGTTCATGAAATCAGCAGAATATATAAAACTAATTTCCATAGGTTTTTTGAACTGAAACAGGGGTAAGTGCTAGTTGGATTGAAGTCTCCTGCACTTATCATCATGAATAGGTTGATTGCAATACAATAATATGAATGTAGGAGCAGCCTAAATGCAAGCATCGCACATTGTTCATGTCGTTACTTCAGAGCCCCCTAACAGTGCCTCTACATTCCATTGATGACGTGACGTCTTTTCTAATGTGTTGGTGACGTCACAAAACTCAATTTCAAATACAGCGTTTCAGATTGGAAAAAAATTGTCTGGCATTTTTGTAGTAATTTAACAAATAAATACTTTAATTTATCGATGTCAAAATTATTTATGTCTACTTTTATATTATATATTTTTTCGTTCGTCTGCAATATTTTCTTCGGATAGCTCAGCTACCATCTGAAATGGATTTGTTCATATGGATCACATGACTTTTTTTACACACACGCATGTAACCGTATAGCTGTCATCTGCGATGCTCGCTATTATGAAAGATTAGGAAAAGATAGCAATTCAGGAAATCTTCTGATTCTCTTTGATTGGACTTCAGTTGTACTCAATTAGAAAGAAATACACCTCATAAAATTTGGGCTTTTAGTGCAGATCTTAGCTAAACATGCCTGTAGATAGTAATAATATTTAGCTCACCAAAGGGTCAGTGTGAGCTATTCTCATCACTTGGCTACATCAGCAGTAAACTTTAAACATTTCAATCTTTTTCTCCAAAACCACATGGCCAATGGGAACCAAACTTGGCAGGAATGTTTATTGGGTGGTTCTTAACAAAGTTTTTGTAAATCAGGTGAGCGATACTGGCTGAGGCTCTTTGGAGCTTCTAGTTTATTTTAGCCAATCAAATGACATACAAGGCAGAATGTAACTAGTACATACATGTACAAAGAACCATGGATCTTCCAAGGTTATTTGTGTTTCATTAATCATAAAATAAGTAGTTGTTAAAAAATATTATTTTTAATTGAGATCTTTATAGATTTTTTTCTGGGTGGTCTTTATTGTACCTTTTGGTAAGACATGTAACATTTATTTTCAATATTACTTTCAGAAGGTTTTAATATGAATGAGCAAAGAACAGACACAGATCCATTACTAAAGCACCTGGATGATGTAATTACTATTCATAAAGAACATGTAGATTGTGAAATAACTGTAAATAATCCAGTCAAGCGTGGTCTGTGTTCTGAAGTATCCAGTTATGTATACAACAAGTTGAAAGCCATCATATCAACAAGGTAAGCCAAAAGAAGATTATGTGTCAAGGGAAAATGTGATGGTGGGCCATTTATATAAAAAATGTGGGGGTTTTGGTTTCCAACCAACTCTACCATTATTTGTATTAAGAACAAACAAAGAAAAATTAGTCCATTCAATTTTTTAAACTGTGGTTGAGAAGCCTGCATACTATTTTGAAGAATGGCCACTTTGAATTCCAGTTTTATAGACCTTCTACCTACATATGACACTTGTAATAATAATTAACAAACTGCAGATTTTTAAATCGTGAAAACAAACCCAAGGCTCACCACACTGGGCAAAGTGGGCGACGAAGTTGTCCTACTGGGACCTGAAGTCACCCTTAGGCGCCTCAAAAGTGAAGTCAAAGCAGGGAATTTTTTAGCGCTCGCCACTTTCGTCATTGACGAAATCATTTGAAAATTGACGATAGATTTCTTAATCGATTTCGTCACATGATTTTCCAAGTACTAAAATTTTTCGTTACAACTTCATTCTACCAAGTGTTAAACGACATATTTATGACCCCAAAGCCAATTACTGGTAACAGGAAATTTAATTATTTCACCTCGATAGTTTTAAACAGCAGGTGTCAATCGCCGAATCGATGTTTTTACAGGTAATCCGATTAACATGACTTTGTGGTTCTTCTGGTCAATATACGCAAACAAAAGTGTCGTAGATCGTACTGTGCGCACAGACTTCCAGCTTTTGATTAAATATGTAATGCAAATAAAAATTGCAAAGATTTGGCGTATTTAACTCATTTTTCGTATGTTTTGCTGGTTTTAAATGGATTACACGCCATTTGTGTACATCCGAGATACGTCTAATTACAGATGGCTACCACTTACAAAATGCAGAGTACAACGGCCCTTAATGAAAAATTGTACCCGATTGATATACAAACTCTTTCTAAATAATTTTTAGAATTAAAATTCTTTGAAAATTTATAAACATTTTGTTATAATCATTTTTTTTTTAAATTATACACTGCAATTGAAAGAATATAGTTTTTTATACTATAATATTTCACCAGTACAATGAATGCATGCTTCTGAGCAGATGCTTATACGGCTCATTCGCTAAAGTGACTAAAGCCCTCAAAATCCTAAAAAATTCCCTGAGTCAAAGTCACCCTGTTATTTCCCTTAAGTCGCCCGATACTTGTAAATCTGGTCCAAATAATTCACCCAGACTGCCAATTTATCAGTAAATGTGTAATTCCCATAAAAAACGGCAATCAGTATGCTTATTTAACATATTTTCAAATGATTTACGTCTTTTAAATGGATTACGCACCATTTGTTTATATGAACAATGAAGAAAAGTATAACGGCCCATAATGAAAAATCATAATTTTTTTTATAAACAAACACTTTAAATTGGTTTCAAACTTTAGTTCTTTCAAAGTGTATTGAATTTTAACAATTTTATTTGATAAATATATGAGCTGCACTTAAAAGAATAAAGATGTATAGTAATTATTGACATCATGATAAGTTCTGTAGATGGGTGTCCCATGAAGCAATTTAATTAATGATAAATGTGCTGTTTGATATTGCATCAAAGGAATGAAAAAGAATGAAAAAACTGAATCTAAGTGTGTAATGGTTTGAAAACACAAGAGAAACTATCCTGGAAATTGATGTAAATAATGAAAAATGTATGTAACTACTGTGAATTTAATTATTTGTATGGTCCCCCCTGACTTCTCCCTAGTGTCTCACTGAAGTCTTCCTATCAGGGCCTGACTTCTCCCTGTTTGGCTGCCACGGAGAAATCTGCAAACCTAATATGCTTGCCAACATACATGTCTTTGCTTAGAAGTTTATACAATGTACTGCACTGCCATGACTGTCCACCACATTTGACATATTCTCCTGACATGATGCAACGGTCTTTATTGCTGCAAGTAAAATTTTATTAATAGGTATGTAGTAAAAAAAAGAAACTTATGTCTTTTTAATGAATTTTTGTGCCAAAGAATAAAGAAGAACAATTTATAAAATAAATTGAAATATTTTTTGCAGATTGTCTCACAGATAAAACCATGTAAAAATATGTTTGTTTGTTTGATGGTGTTTAACGCCACTTTCAGCAAATTTTCAGCTATATCATGGCGTTCAGATTTTATTGGGTGAGGAAGCGGAGTACCCGGAGAAAACCCCCGACCTGCGGTAGGAAAACTGGCAATCCTTGTCAATTAAGATTGGAGTCGAGTACACCCTGCCTGCAGTGAGGATCGAAACTCGCAATCTCAGTGTTGACAGACCACGTGATCAATAGTAGATGAACTACCTTGACCACTCTGCCACCGAGGCCCCTGTAAAAATATGTAAATAAATTTAGCAGACAATTTTATTAAACAGGCTATTCTATGTACATGTTTAGAAATATTAAATTACAATAATTATGTCTCACAGAATCACTAGCTTTTTAATTGTAATTTGATTTTGCAGATATTTCTGGAAATGTCTCTTATTGGGACAGTTCATCTCTGTTTTGTTATGTGGAACAGCTGTAACCAGTGGACTGTTGTCTGATAATGGGGTCCATGCCCCTACAGGTTGGTATGATAAAATGTCTGCCCTACAAGTTTTTTTGATAATAAGGCCGCCATGACCCTGTTTGTGTGATATGTATGTGTCCATGCTCCATACAGATTGGCATAATAAGGGTCTGTCATACAGGTTTGTCTGATGATAGACGTCCATGGCCCTTTTTTAACTGATAATAGGGTCCATGTCTGTTCCACAGGTTTGTCTATTAATGGGGTCCTTGGTCCTACCTTTTGTCTGATATTAAGATATTATAGTAGGTTTGTTGGATGTGGCATGCCTTACAGATTTGTCTCATAATGGTGTATCTGTAATGCCCCAAAAGGTTTATCTGATGATGGAGTAGGTACTACAACTGTTTTAATAATATAGTTTATGTTCCAAAAGGTTTGATGAATAAAGGGTCCATGTCCCAACAGTTTTTCTGATAATGTAGTCCATGCCCCTACAGATGTGTACAATAGTGGAGTCTGCACATATAGTTTTGTGTGTTAAAAGGTTCAATGGCCCAATACAGTAGTCTTTTTTATTTCCCATCAATGAAAGTTGGGGGACATATTGATTTTCAATTCATCTGTCTGTCTGTTCGTTGTTCGTTCATCTGTTTATTCTTCCTACCTTCACAGTTTCAACAAAACGAGATCTCCTCACTTGCAAAATTTCATTGCTACTCCCAGTATTTATATTAAGTGAGCCACATTTTCTTGCTTGATGTAATCAATGCCCTTATACTTTTTCACAAAATCTAGTCCATGTCCTAGTTTGTAAAATAGTAAGATCCATCCCCTACAAGTTAATTGAATACTTCAGTCTACCCTACAGTAAAATGTTGATAAAAGGATTCCTTCAGATCAGAGGTAGATCTGTATCATAATATTGATCAAGGATTCATACAGGTTCGAGGTAGATCTGTATCATAACAGGGATCAATTTCATTTTTTATTGCTGTACTAACATCAAAATTCAAATAAGACTACAGAAATATTTTAATACCTTCATATACTTTTAAAAGTAGACAATACACTATGTTGTTTCCATTACAGCCACATGGAGAATATCAAGTTGTTTGCTTACTGGTGAAAGAAAATATTCAAATAGTGATTATTGGTTACATATTTAAATTTAAAAAAGAAAACTTGATAGTTAATTTGAATTACAGAACACATAATATTTCAAAAAATATTTTTGATTAACACTATTTCATATGTAGAAAACACGAAAATATTAAAGTTTGTGACATTAATTTGGTATCAACTCTTAGTCAAACCAGTCTGAAATATTACACCACAATCTGGCGTTACATGCAGTGATTGCAAACATAGTTTATTTCCAAGCCAGCTTACAGAAATTGGAATTTCTGGTGTAACTTTGTCACTATAGCAATGGATTTTAAAAAATTTCTTTATTAAAATTCTTTTGTTTACAGCTCAGAGCTTCCTAAACTATGTGTTATTGTGTCTGGTGTTTACAGTTAGTTTGGCTTGTCGTGGAGGTGATAGATCTCTGTGGTACATTCTGAAAACCTCTGGATGGAAGTACTTCATTATTTCTGTAGCAGATGTCGAAGCTAATTATCTGGTTGTCAAGGCTTATTCCTATACCACCATAACCAGTGTTCAGGTAATGCATATAACATCTGGTTATTTTATTCTATATTTATGTAATAGATTTTTTTAAGATAATTTTTGTATTTAATCCTGCTTGTAGAACATTCAATTTATGAACTTGTTTCTTTAATGGAAAGAAATTATCCTTCAGTTTTAAGGATTTAAAAACCAAACTATAAACTTGTTTTTCAGTTGCTGGACTGTTTCAGCATTGTTACAGTACTAGTCCTTTCATACTGTGTGCTCGGTGTTAGGTACCATTTTGTGAATGGTGTTGGTGTGATGACATGTGTTCTTGGTCTCATTGCACTGGTTTTAACTGATACACTCACAGGGAACAATATAGGTGGAGGTAAGTACACAGTCATAATGACCAATATTTATGGTCCTACATGGCACTTATGTTTACAGCAGCTATGTATACCCTCACATGGAAAACAATAATGGGAGGTAATACACTTGTACACATATATGGTAGCTTATATTTATGGTCTTATATCTGGTGTTTACAGTTACCCTCACAGGGAACAATAAATTTGGACTAAGACCTTTGTAAAGGTCCAGATGAACTATTATCATCACTTAGCCTTTGTCGTCTGTTGTAATTTCCAAAATATATCAATCTGAAATGACTTTGCCAGTTCTTTCAAACTTGGCCACAGTCATCCTCGGGAGTACCTAGTTTTTAAATTTGTCTACAGGGTGTTGATAACTGACAAAGATTGCCACAGTTGCTAAAAATAGAACTTTGGGTCAATACACATTTTCTGTCAGGGCCTCAAAAATAATAATAGTTTATGAAAATAACGTTGCCTCAAATTAATCAGCACTAGGAGATATTGACCTTACATTACTATTTTTGACAAAACTTTTAGTTTTTACAAAATAACTTTAAAACCATAAGAGCTAGATTGACTTTGTAAATTGCTTAAATGATAAGTAATATAATGCCTACACAATACTTTTTTAAAATTAAATTTCAACTTTTGTCCTGCATCTTAAACACAATAACAGCTAGAGTAAAACTGTAAATTGCAGAAATTTATCAGCCATACAAGTCCTACCATTTAATTAATGTGTCTGATATTGTAGGATGACTTCTTCTAATAGTTATTGCCGTTTAATGATGCTTTTAGACAAAAATACCAAGTTTTGCCTTTGCCTTAAAAAATTTAAAACTGGCATACCTTGAAAACAATTATAAATAGAAAAACAAATCTGAAGGACATTGTCTACAAATCATTATATTGTCTGAAAATTGTCCAAAGACTCTTTATAGGAGTTATTGCCCTTTTATAATAATTTTTTTGTGAATTAGTAGTTTTTACCTCCAAAATATACAAGATTGAAAGTTTGAAATAGGTCTTCTAATTGGTCAATTGGATCTGTTAAAAATTTGTGAAAAAAAAATTATAGGAATATATCAACTGCGGAAGGACTGGAGTGAGGAACCAATGGAATCAATAGTAGGTTACAAGAGAAACACATATTTAATTATTAAAAACCAGGGATACAATCTGTGTTTGACAAATTTAATGCAGATAAGTGTTTTAGTCAAGCCTGTCTTTTTGCCTAACCTATATTTAGCGACAGCTTGTCTTATAAGACCACTATATTTCTTTCAATATATAAACCAATGCTAAGCAACCACTTGTGGTATGTGACCCTATTTCATTGTTACCATGGATGGTCACAGGTTTGACTTTATTTTACATTGCTTTCTTTTATGTAGGGTCTAACAAGATTCTGGGTGATGTTTTCTGTGTCTGTGGTGCATTTTTGTATGGAGTCTCAAACATAGCAGAAGAATTTGTTGTAAAGACTTTTGACAGAACAGAATTTCTAGCTATGCTTGGATTGTTTGGAAGTTTCATAAATGGAATACAATTGTAAGTTGACAAAACAAACAATGTAAAAGAATAAACAGATGTATTTGAGAAAGTAGTTCTAATTAAAACAATTGATTACAAATATTTGTCTTTTGGTGTATAATGTAACTAAACAACTCAAGGACATGTTTGAAGGGCTAGTTGTGCTAAACTATACGGCATGTTTGCAGCATTATTCTATGGCATGCTTCTTTTTAATGTAAGGAGACATTTGTGGAATTAAATCTTCCCAACTCTAGTATATTTTTCTGCCTATCTGTATGATATGTTTGCTGGTCTGCATAACTCTAGGACATGTTTCCAGAGCTAGTTCTGTTGAACTTTAAAACATGTTTGCAGAGCTGGATCTGCGTTACTCTAGGACTTTTTGAAGTTCAAGTTCTGCTTAAGGTATCTGGACCAAAATTGACCACGTGATCATATTTGGTGTCCCGGATGTGCATTTAGTTTTAATGGATTGATTGATTGATTGATTGTTTGTTGTTTAACGTCCAGCATGCAATATTTCAGCTGTATTCAGGACGTGAGAGTTTTAATGGAGCAGACCTTGGTAATGTTAGGCAAAGAACGGAAATACTATTTGAGTAACTAACATTTTTTTACTCAAACCGTTAACATTGACTAAAAAAACACAATAATTTTAATTTGTATCATTAATCAGCAATACATTGATTTAATACAGGTGTATTTCTTGGTCAGAAAATAGAATTAAACCGTAACTTCAATCATGGGTCGGATACCTTAACTCTAATCTGGCTAAATCTACCTATTTATCTGCACAATTTACTTAGTATTGTAAGCTGAAATCTGATTGGCAAATTTAAATGGAGCGACCCAGGTTATAGGAAATAACTTGCATTAGTCACATGACCTATTCTTTCGCATTCAGAATTAAAATGATGTCTGACATCACATTTTTTTTACAGTTTGACATGTTCTTTAAATAAATTGTTTCATGGTTTATTAGGTGTTAACATTCCTAAACCTGTTCAGACATTTGGAATATTCCTTAAATGAATGGCTTGATGTGCCTAACTTTATGGCATTTGTTCAGGTTTAGATCTTGTAAGCTCATGGACATGTTTTGTACAGGTAGATTGCCTGACTAGTACATGTTTTATTTATAAATATTATTTAGAATGCAGATTGGTATAGTTTGATTGAAGAATAATTTAAATTGTTTGTTTGCTTTACATGAACTGTATAAGTATAAGCAGATGTGATAATTTCTTCTTGAAGTTTAAGTGCCAGAAAAAAATGAAATGATTTTATTATTTGCAACTTTTGATCTTTTAAAATATTGTTCCTTATAAGATCTTTTCTCTTCAGTTATTATGTGCTTATATTTCAGTGCATTCCTGGAGAAGCATGAAGTGGAAAATATTGATTATTCTTCATATAAAATTAGTAAGTTGTTTGTAAGTCAAAATTTGAAAACTGAAACATGACATATTTTTAAGTATCTTGTCCAAGTTATTTTTAACTTAACTACTTTATTCTTAAGGCTGTATTGAATTTTGGTAGTTAAGAAATAAAAAAGTTCAATATATATTATAGATTGGTTTGGGGTCAGAATATTTTCCCATAAAAAGTTTTCTTATATAAATGTTCAGTCAACCCATGGGCAAGCCTATATGTATGCTGGCCTTTTGGGACCCTAGTGGCCGAGTGGTTAAGGTAATTCATCTACTATTAGTGGTCTGTCAACACTTGGATTGCAGGTTCGAATCTCACTGCAGGCAGGGTGTACCCGACTCCAATCTTAATTGACAAGGATTGCCAGTTTTTGTACTGAAGGTCTGCTATTCCTACTACACCACTGCATGATGTTTAATTAAACTTCTCAGAATCTTTGTCACAGTGCATTTGAGCAGTTGATATTTTACATTATGATCTGAATGATATTTTGAGTTTCCTATAGCAAAACATGGACTTTGGGAAGGTACTTATCTCTTATCTGCCATTGGGAAGCTGGGAGTATCTGTAAGTGAGAATTGCTCAGTTTTTCTAGTTTAAGTATTATTTTGACATTGAAACAAATAGTTTATTTAATTATTGTTCAATGTCTAGTGAGCAGACTTATTGAGAACTTAATGTTTAAATTAATAGTGGAAACTACATGTCCTAATTAATAAGAATTTTTTTTTCAGTATTATTTTTTGTTGGATTTACCATTTGTCAGTTTGCCCTGTATACATGTATGACTGTAGTTATACAGAAAACCAGTGCAACAACAGTCAATATCTCACTACTGACAGCTGATTTCTACACACTGTTGTTTGGACTGTGTTTATTTAAGTATCAGGTAAGATTAAAGTATAAGCGTTGTTCGGAAACATCCTTGTTGCCGACATTTAATTAATTATCTGAAAGTTCAACAAACAAAAAGGAAAGGTTAGCTACTCATAAAAAAATACTGTATAAAATTGTGTGTGGACATTGTCCTGGTTATTATAGTAAAAGTAAAGAGTATAGAAAATCAGGCTGGATTGAAATGTTTTTAGTAATTACAACAAAATAAGTTAAACAAAATACCCTTTATATTTAAATAGCCTCAGTTTAACTATTGGTATCAAGTCAGCTAACCATAACATGAATCAACTTGCATCAAGTAATGTACTAATTTTTATTGTCAATTTTTGATTGGTCGACCAGTATCATTCATGTTTTTGATTGGTGTATGAATACATGTTGCAGTAATAGTGCGTTCATTTAAATAAAATGAAAGTCTTAAAAATTGTTTGTCTTAATTGGGTGGAATTATAAGGAATGAAAACTGTTCCTACAGGCTTCATTTTGTTTGTGAATGAGTTGATCTTGTTGTTTTCACTATACCACTAGAACAGCTTTTATTCCTATAATGATCAAGTTCACCAGATTGATGAGACTTGATACAAACAACTCTACAGACAAATTTTTAAACATACATTATGTTTATCTAACATTTTTTCTATTTCAAGGTGTAGATAGCCTTAGCCGGATTTGATATAACGTTTTGGAATTTTGGTGATATAAGCTCTACTACATTTTAATCATTTGGATTTTTTACATATTGTTTGGGTTTGAGTGCCACTGATGAGTCTTGATTAGACGAAACACGCGTCTGGTGAAGAAAAAAATTTTGTTAACCTTGGTATCTTTGACGACATTTTATTCTCAAGCATTCATTACTAAACTCAAGGTGGGTTGTGCTAGATTAGTAATGGACAAGGGATACCATTTATTTTCTAAAAAAGTACAAAAGTTCTCTCTAGATAAGCCCGCTTCCTCACCCAGTAAAACAAAATTCTATGATGCAGCTAAAAAACTGCTGATTTAAACAGACAAAGCAGTCAAAAATGGTAAAGGAAGTGCCATTACAGTGATTGCATCATATTTAGTAAACAAATTAATATGAATTATTTCTCAGATTTTAACTCAGATTATTTCTTTTACAGTTCCATGTCTTGTACTTCGTATCATTTTTTGTGATACTGTTTGGTGTGGCTATTTATGCAACCAAGGAACCAGAAAACAAGAATAAAAATCCTGTCTCAAAGTAACCAGGAAAAACCTGTTGTTTTTGTTTCATTCCATTGTAATAAATTATTTATTGTATTACTGCATTTTTGTTAGACATGTCAAATTATATTTGTGTAGGACATGTTATATGACGATTGATTGGATGATTTCATAAAAATCAAAATTATATTGTTATCTTTTGTAAATAGGGTAGAATTTTATTTGATTATAGTTTTATTATTTTTATTCCTTTAACAAATAATTCCAATTAAAACTTCTATGTTATTTATATTAATGATATATACTAGTGGCTATATGAATACAGATGTCTGTGATGTTCCAAATTTTTTATTATTGTGGATTTGTAGCTTTGTCATATATATTAAAGTAGAGTTTTAATATTTTATACAAAACATGTCACTGAGACTCAGTAGCAGAGTGGTTAAAGTAGTCATTAACTATCGATTACCTGACTGTCAACACTGAGTTTGCTGGTTCGAAGCTTGCTGCAGGCATTATGTGCTTGACAATGTTAGCCAGTTTTTGCCAAAGGTCTTGCCTTTTTCTCTGGTGCCTCGCAAATTAAGCTGGATGCCATGATACAGCAGACAAATAGCTTATAGTCACATTAAACCCCATTCAGACAAACACATTTAACTTACAAAATATGTCCTTTTAGTATGACATGATCAATGCATTGTGGGATACATTTAGAGGTCTATTTAATGTATGTGTTATGTATATGATTATCAGACATAATGACAGTAATTATGTAGTCGGCAGTTACTTAAAACAATGTTAAATTACATAACTTACTTTAACGGAATGTGGGAGAAAGAAAATGTTATGAAATTTATTTAAACCACTAAATTTACTGATTTGAATTTTGTGTGAATGATGACGGTAAAGGGATGTGCATACAAATGTTTTTGTAAGGAATTTTGATAAGTTGGAACTTAATGGATAGTAATATTATTATGTTATTTGTACAAGATGTTTTTGTTATTTGTATATGCATTTGTTTAAAGACGTTTTAAGTTGACTACTGCTGATCAGTATTGCATTTATAACATAAATCTATCACAAATTTACCTGAACATTACTACAAAAAACAATCTTACCTAAACATTACTAAGAGAAACAATCAGGAGTCACACAAAGGTGTACAATAAAGTGGTTTCTGTTAAAAGTAAAACAGTTTATTGAATTGTAATGACATCATGGTTGAAGTATTTATAATATGTAGATATATAGAACATGAAAATAATTCTTATTGTATCTTGAATAGCTGCAGGAAGCCATGAAAGTACTAGCAATGATACAATTTACAGATCATGTGATTTTTATTTTTTTCTTGTTTTACTATATATAGTATGCATTATTGAAAATACTTTCAAATAACAAAATCTAAATTTAACATTGTATTCTTCTAACATTTTGCCCTAAACAACAGTGGAATAGTTATTTTGCTGTTTCTTTATAACCTTCTAAACTTTGTATCAAGTTTCAAGGAAGAAATTTTGTATAATTTAGAAAAATTAATAGGTTTTTACATGTTTTTTGGAAAGACCTGAGAAACTAAGCTAAATGAGCTAAAATACAGAAAAAAAACTATGACAAGAGGAAATTCACTGGTCTTTCCCAAAGCGCTTGAAAGTACTGTTTCTTCCGTAAACCAACAATTTTCTTTTCACTATATCTTTAAGCTCCCCATTGTTCCATATCAGACATCAGACAATTACAATGCCAGAAACTAGAATGTCAAACAAGGATGTTGTTATGTTACTATAACAGCGATCTTGTTTCAAGCATTTTGATTGAATGAATTAGTGAACATGAGTGCATCTCAACCTAAAATGGACCATTTACAGCAAAAACTTCAGTCTTCCCTTCCCTAAGAACATGCTTGACTTACAATTGATGGAAATAACTTCAGCAGGGTACTGATACTCACAGTCGTTTGTTCCGTAATTATGTCCCCCCTTCTTCAATAACATTCTTAACTCAAATCTGACATTAAAACTTTGTATTCATAGTTGTTTTTTTTCTAATTGTCTCCACCTCTCACTTAGAACTTTTCTTAATTTAGATTAAACAATAAAACCTTTATTGATAGTATGTTTACCTTTACTTCTTCTTTAATTATTTTCCCATCTAAAATATCATGCATAACTCAGATTTGACAAGCAAAATTTTGTATTGATAGACAGTAGTATATTCACATTTTTTTTTGTTTTGCTTTTTATCTTTATAAAAGCACCATTCAAACTTAAGTGAAGTTTGGAAGTTTGACGTCATTTTACCATGAATTCTTCTTGTATACAGTAATATCTTTTTTTTCACTAATAGTTGGCATTGTTTTAGGTGTAGATAATTTTGAGTTGGTTTTATTTACCATCACAAGCCTCTTATGACTTTAATCTCAAGATCTGACATTTTTGTTAGCTTTTTAAAAAGGTTGTTGGGGCCCAAACAAGCTAATCTGTGCTGTAATGCTAACGACAATAAGCTGGAAGGTGAACTATTATTTGTCATTAACCTCAAGTTAAGATGTGTTAGATTATGTGCCATATGTTATCGCAACCTACATATATCATTGACCTTAAGATCAAATTCTCTTCTTCTCTTCTTTTTTTCTATCAGAACATTTTTAATCTTTTAACATAGGCATGAAAGATGGAAAGATGTTATTGTACTCTAGAACATTTCTAGTTTATATTGTTATACAATTTAATAATTTCTCGATTGTTATTAAATAACAGGATGAATTATAAATTATTTTTATTTTTGTTGTGTTATTTATTCACATCACCAACTCTTTTGTATAAAACTGTTTTTATTATCTTCAGACTAAAAGGTACAAAGATTTGAAAATTTCTTGTTTGTGAAGAACATTTTCATTTCGTTTTGTGATTAATGCAGTGCTTTGATGTTCACAAAATTTGGAGAGCCAGTTCTCCAAATGAGTATTGGTCATACGTTACAGCATTATCAGTGTTTGGTCATTATAAAAATTTTCATATTTCAGTTGAGAAAAATATTATGTTGTCTTTTGATCTAGTCACATAGTCCTGGACTACACCATACCAAAAATATACACACACAAAATATGTTGTAGATAGTTACATAATCCTGGACCATACTATCTCAGATTAATATGAATTAGTTTTGTGGTTGTTGCTAGCACAACATGAAATGAGATTGTTACCCTGTTGGTTCACTTGATAGAATACCTTCTATGTTGTTCTTGCAATATGTTTTGCTTTGTTTTTCCAAATTTGTTGTCTTCTCTTAAACCACTGTCTTGAACCAGACATTCCATGAATTGTATGTTTTAAATATGCACCCTTTAACTTAACAACTCCCTGTTATGAGCTCCAAATTAAACAGAATATATATTTGAAAAAGTAGTGAACTATTTGCCGGAACTATTTGTAGAAATTTTGCAGGTTACCAAAACTATTGTGCAAAAAAAACTGAAATAAATTTTCTCTTCTAACTAATGTTATTCAAATCAAAGATGGCTGTTATTAAAATTTGATCAAATAATCATGTAACTCATCCAAGGTGACACTATTATTGTACATACTTAATTGTAGCTATTGGAGGGACGTTAAAACTAATAAAATGCCTAAATGCTAATAATAATTCATAACATTTCGTCACAAAAACGGTGGTACAAAAACAACCTTAATGTCTTGACAAACTGAATCAACAATATTCATGAAAAATGATAATCATAGAATAGTCATTATAAGGAACTGTCTTATTTTGACAGTCCACATTTATGCAGGATTAACAGAATTTGCGTCCTTTTGTCGATTTTAAATGTCTTCATGCGAAAAGGGTTGGCTACTCTTGGTGTATTTGTATAAGATGTCTCAAAAGCAATTCACGAAACATCAAACCCATGTGACATTCAACATTGTTTAACCGTTACAACTTAATCTACTTCATAAAAAGTGTGTGCGGCTGTTTATATAGATGACACCTATCGGAGACCAAAGAAATATTTAACAAATTTTATGTCTAACAAATTTACAGCTGTTTTATTCTCTTGTACTTGAGGACTGCTTCATTTAGTAACATAGTTTCAAGATAAGACACGTTCTAGTCACTTCAATGGGTTTATGTCTAAAACATTTTGACCGATTGTAAATGCAGCAAAAAAGATTAATTACTATTAATCTTAGTGGTCCTATTGTTGCCTTCTTTTCATGGGTACAATGATTTTTTTCAGTTAAACAGCCCTGAAAAGAACTTGTGTTTAACTTTCTATATATAGCCTTGCAGTTCAAACCATGCACACTTACTCATCTTACAGACTCAAACATGGCGTGTGCATGCTGCAAGAACACAATTCAAAGGTCTTGGATATTTAACCTGGCAGCGACCGAAATCATAATCTCCCGCATCCTACAATAGCTCGATTGTTCTGGTTAAATCATCCTTCCAAGTCAGTGGTTCTGATTTCAAGTTCGCTCCATTATATTGTTTGTTTGTTTGTTTGAATGGTGTTTTAACGCCACTTTCAGCAATTTTTCAGCTATTTCATGGCGTCCAGTTTTTATTGGGGGAGGAAGCCGGAGTACCCGGAGAGAACCCCCGACCTGCGGTAGGAAAACTGGCAATCCTTGTCAATTAAGATGGAGTCGAGTACACCCTGCCTGCAGTGAGAATCGAACCCGCAATCTCAGTGTTGACAGACCACGTGATCAATAGTAAACGAACTACCTTGACCACTCGGCCACCGAGGCCCCACCGCTCCATTATAAAGTGAATGTGGAATCAGAACACCTGACGTGGGAGGATGGGTTAAACAAGATTAAAATATTTATAAAATATTTTGAACCAATTAAAAATCCTAACAACTGTAGCAAGTATATCGGATCGTTAATATTCACAACCCGGCTTCTCAATCTTCACGACAAACCATGTCCGAATTTCATCTGACCCCATCGTATTACTTTATTTTTATTAATGTATACCATTCATCGCTTTATTGTTCAGAATCGGATATTAGTAACTTTTTTATTATACATGTACCGCCCCCCCCCCCCGGCAAAATTTTCGTTGCTGTCGGAGTTATTCAGGGGAGATAATTGGACTTGAAAGCGAAGCCGGGGTATCCCTTTGTGAGCGTGCTCACAGTCCACACTTGTTTTTACAACGTTTTTTTCAAAATAAAATTATTTAGTCTCATTCCTATATTGTGTGTAAAAATAAGTTAATGAACTTTAACTTATCATGTTCATTGGTTTTTGTTTTTGTTAGTATATCATATCTTGTAATAAATTAATCTCAGTTTGGATTACTGAGTTTGTTAACACATCATCCGAAGGTTGTCCTAATGTTTACATGTTTGTTATCATCAGTAAGTGGGGGTTCGTTACAAGTAGGACCGATATAAACACAAGTTCGGCATGGTGTTTTGTCATTTTAGTTCTTTCATTTTTGGGATTGTATGTTTTCTCCTTTTGGATCCTGTTGATACACAAAATAGCTGATCACTACCATTGGTAAATCGGCCGAATATACTGCATGCTTCTCCATCGTTTCGTTCCCCAATCCTTTGTACATATGACACCGAATATCAAATTGTATTTAAACGAGTGAGTTTGTATTTGTGAGTCACTAGCCTTCTGCTACATAGTTGTCAATTTAATTTCTCGTACTTGACATATTTTTCACGAATTTATCAGGCCTTTCGTCTACAACATCTAGCAGTCTAGTTTTGCCAGTTTCAGATTATTATGAGTTCCAAAAGTTGTAACATGGATCGTATCATGTATATACTAGTAAGCAAATATCATTTGTGGCGTGATGTTCTAGGTAGACATAGGACCTAAGCATGGTGTTATGTGACTTGGTATAGGGTGTTGTAATGAACAGGGCAAAGGATCGATTGTAGTTAGGAATATATTTGGTTAGGGCGGTATGTAGAAGTCTGATTGGTGTCCAGTTGAACCTTGTTCACCTTTGTCTGCATCTCGGTGTAGGGGCAATGTAAAGACGCGTGAGCTTGCAACAACATTTGAGATAAGTTGTTGCGATATTGGAATTTGTTTTGTTTCATGGAGTCAAAGATGTGTTGGATGTATTACTTTTCTTTCTTTTTTGTCATTTAAACATTGCCCAGTCAGTGCAAATGTAGATACCAGTTTTTATTGCTGTTAAACATGTGATCAGAAGTGTCGTCATCTGTTTGGTGGTTCATTCAGACGATCCCGATATAGAAAGACGTTTGAATGGAGTGTAGTTAGCGTAGTTGCGTATCCATTAAAATTGCGGGGGGGGGGGGGATTACAGTCATCGATTTTAAACCAAAGGATGCCTAAAAGATGTATCTTTATGCGGTACAGCATAGAGCAGTTTTATGATGGTGGGCGAATCCGCCTTATAGCCTAAAATCCCTCGATCTTATAGGTACGTGATACTCTCACTGAAGACGCTCCGGTCCTACAGTTTTTTATTGAAAAATAAATGTCATTATTGCGTCGTTACAGCTATTTTTACTTGAAAACATATTTATGAAAACATATTTTTATTGAAACAGTGTATTTTTCTATTGTTAAGTTTATTTAATGTAATTGTTTTATTTTCCGGACAGTACGTACTAACTGCCGTTCACTCATCTCAATACTTTTAAAACTTGGTAGGTTGGTCATTGTTTTTATTTATTAGAAATAATTATTGACTTAGAGCATAGTTCATGACTTTCTTAATAAATTACAAAATAAATTATCTACTTAGTCGAAGCTCTGAACTATGTTCTAAATAAAGAAGAGATCACCCAAATATAAACCTTGAAATTCAATTAATATCAAAGCAGAAAAACTATTTCTCGACTAGTATTGGTAGGCGTCGACCATTAAAATATTTTTAAGTTATTATATTTACTTCGTAAATACTACGCAAAATTTAAAGGGATAAATCTTGAATTTTAAAATTTAAGTCGTCTCGTTTGGAATAAATTTAGAGCTCAACCTTACCTCGTTGTCGGTGTTAACTTTTATCTAAAAAATTCCAAAGAGAAATGCGACCAAAAAAAATTGACGAAAAAGTGCCTTGTTTAATTAAATGACGTCATCTATATAGCGAAATCTGAAAGTAAAAAAAGTTGCTAGCAATTAGTGTGGCAAAATACCTTGTCCTGCTATCTGTTAACATTTATTTTTAAATAAATCGAAGAGACAGAAGAGTGTCTTCAGCTAATCGTCATCGTGGTGTTAATTAGGTTTAATTCAGAACCTAAGGAGCTTCCTATTTGTTTATGTAAAACAAGTAAATTACTGTTAGAAGTAATCAAAGTAGCAATTCACTTTGGTACAATAAATATTGTGCTTATATTGTTTTCAAATGGTTAAACAATGTTCATAAACATACATAATTACAACCACACGTAGAAAAAAAAACAATTTACATATGGGAATTGCTAATAACGCAAAACAATTATTTAAATGTTGATTAGTTTTTGTCATATGCTGATCGACTTTTTTACCCCCTTAGAATGTAAATTGTAGTTTAAATTTCTTTAAAAGAACAGGATCTACTTAACAGGCTTACCCTGATTTACCTTTGAAATGAGGAATTTTGATGTTCATAGTTTAAATTGACAGCATTTAAGGAGCATAACCACATTTAATTTATATTTTTAAATGCGCAGTGTGATTTCATAATGCACACAAACGTACGAGTTGGACCTGAAATACTTGATCCTGTTATTTATGATGAAAATCTTATTGGAATTCGAAAACTAAAAATTTTTGGCGGAATCCATTTAATGTTTGGTCTAATTTGCGTCACCTTGAGCATAGTCGAGGCCTTGCTGAGTCGTGAAACAGATATAAATTGTTATAACATGTACGACACGTCGTATACACTGTACGAACGCAACAATTGTAAGGAAGACGTTATTGGACTTATATTTGGCTCTGTGTGTGCTTTTCTTTCTTTATGGGTAAGTAGATGTTATAATATTGTTGCATGAATAATATATTCATGATATTACTTAATTAATTAGTAAATAATGTTAAATAATTAGTCATCCACTATTATTCACCACCATTTCTACTGAGGGTAAGTTACACTTACTCCAGGGAGACTCGAATACAGCCTTAATTGACAAGAATTGATCGTTTCCCTTCAAAGCGTTGCCGCTTTTCACTGGGTACTTCGAGTTTCTCAGCAAAAACTGGACACAGTGAAAAAGCTTAGATATAGCTCACAACTTGCTTAAATGACGTAAAATCGCATTCAAAGCAATACAGGGCAACACAATAACGTACTAAATATCAGACTGAATACTTATGTCATGTCGCTCAATGTTTTACTTAACTGTCTATTTTTATTGGTAATTATTGTTTGTTACATTACCTATAACCTATAATTCTATTAAATAGTTTCATAGTATATAACAGGATGTTTAAGATACACAAATGCACTTTAAATCATGCATTTAATATGAACAGTAGAAGTTCATGAATTCATAGTGGAAATACATACAACTTATTACTTTAACGGGGAATTTTTAACAAACTCTATTAATTTAAATGAAAACAAGAAAAACACCAAATTATGCAATATAATTACGTTTCACTGATTTGTTTATTTCAGTTTATTTTGACTGGTTCTTTTCCGTTCTATATGATACCCCGTCGTTATGCCTACTGGAATGGCTTAGTAAGTTGTAATAAACTTTATTTTATTCTTCAAAATGTCAAAGATTGACATTCTGTATTTTATCATTTAATTTAATATTTATATAAAGACTAGTGTTCGTTTTGTATTTTAGGTTATTGTTAAAGCGAGATACGTCCTTTGTGGAAGGAGAAGCAACCTTTTGGATTTTTCGGCTTGCAATTTCAGTTGGTCGAAAAATTAAAATATACACGCGAAAAGGGGAAGTCTGAATTTTCACTGAAAAGACACGCGCCTCCAAAAGCTCACACATGTGGTTGCTGCCATAAGATCAAAGAAAAATAACGGCAAAAGTCTTCTATTTAAAATATGTCTTTTAATTTCAATATAGGAACATGAAAGCAGGAAAATCTCCAATGAACATTAAATGCTATCAATCTTTTGCTTTTTTGCCCAAGGTTGTGAAACCGAACTTGGAACATTACATGCCTAAACAATTTATGAATATGCCGAAAAGTCGAAATATTGGAAAAACAGTGAAATAGTGAAATAAATTATACATCGCTATAGAGAATGATCAATAAACTGTACAGAGAACGTTCATTATGCTTTTTTTATATATACTGTAAAACACTCTATATATGGGTCTTTTTTTATTGCCTTTAAAGATACAGTAAATATGTGCTGGTTCGTTGAAAGTGTTATAAGCATGCTTATATGATGTTTTATTGATTCTTGTGTTTACCACATGCCCACGTTCTGTACTATTTTCCCGGCATCAAACTAATTGTGTCCTTTTTTTATTATATTTGTAATTTGTTATTGTTGTATTTTTATTGTTCCCCTTTTTCTTGTAAATGTGTTTTATCAATACTTCTACTTTTTTGGAAACATATTAGGGACTGCTGTTAGTGAAAGTGAACACCAAAAGATCATCTACGTAACTGCCATTAAACCAACACTTGAACGGATACGCATCATATACTATCGTCATATTACGTAACATGACGGTATAATACATGATTTTTTTCAGAAAATCACATTTCTAGTCTTCAGTATTCTCAGTGCTGCAGTGTTTGGACCTTCAGTCTTTAGTCTAGGTCTTCTTATGGCTTTAATAGTAAGTTTGTTATTTGATAATGTTATTAACTGACATACATCCAGTATGTTGTGCTGTTTTTAGGAAACTCCTATCTTATGTGTTGAATTTGTTGTTGTTGTATGTTTATATTCTCTTTTTACATATGTCTACATTAGCATATATTAGAACAATTGAATATTTGGAAAATAAGCATTTTATATACTTTAATTCATGATTGATTTTTCTTTCTATTTTGGCGAATTACAGTTACTATTTCAAATTTGTTATTTGTGTGCTTAGTATGCTGCTGGAGATCGCTACTGTTTTTATTTCTGAACAACTAATAACAGGCACATGCTTCATAGAAAAGCTCGCACTTTAAAAAAAAACAAGGAATTTTTACCGAGTATGGCATAAAGATATTTAAACTTCAAAAGGTATGGAAAGGAATCTGTTATCTTTCAGCGACGGAACAAAGATAAGTTTGTATAGGCGGTAGTTCCGACTGGACACCTGTTATTGTAGATGTTCCTCGGGTTCCATGTACGGACCTTTATTGTTTTATTATCAACGATATTTCAAAGTATTCATATTAAAGAAATTGGTCTGTAGTTTGATGGATCGCTTTTTACTCCTTATTAAAAAGCGAAGAGTGACATTTGCATTTTCATTCCACAAAGCAGTATTTTGTGACTTTTGAAACAAAATGTGTATTATAGGAGCAATTTAAAGTTTCAGTTCAATACAATGGATTTAATACAGTCCAATGTTTAATCAGCAACTTTGTCAGGTTTTAGGTCACCAGGCAGTTTTATAATCTCTTTATGTAGATAACAATTTCAGTCATTTGACAATATTTACGATTGGTAAAAAAAAGTGGAATACCACGGGCATCTTGTTTTGGATCTTTTTTTGTTAAAACTTTGGCTTTCGCATCAGTTTGATCCTCTTCAGTACCCAATATATATTCGATATAGTTTTTATATGCTATTTTGATTTTTCTTGAAGACTTTTTAATTCGAGTAAGTGTGCTCTAACACTAGGACCTGAGTTTGTATTTTTCCCGAGCATTACATACCAATGATCCCTTTTGCGATTAATCTTATTATTTCCTATGCGAGGTAGGGAAAATTGTTACCCTTTATTATTTACAGGCATCTATTTTAAAATCCTTGTATTGAAAGCTGAGTTCTTGCCATCAGAAAAGTTTAGACAAGCTCTAAATAAAAAAACCAATTAAAAAGTGTTTTATTTAAGCATAATAAATATAACACTGTTTTGGACGAAAACGAGCTGTTAGTTGCACGCCGCATACGCACTATAGTATGGTATGTTTTTTAACAGACCAATTGTTTTACCGCTTTAACGAGAACCAGCAACTTTTTAATGAAATACCAATCAAACACAGACAACTACATAAAAGCCAAACGAAATACAATAAAGGTATTCACTTGACACTTTACAACGAGAGATAATTGACACAGCGTACATTATTTGTATGTAGTACGCATCAGGTTTACGGCCGATCTTATTGAAAAAAAATACTCATAACTACTTTACATATAGCAGAGAAAACATGTCCATGATATCCTGATCTCTTTAAAAAATATTCTTTATTTTTTGTAGAACAATAATTATCATAGAACAACCTCAGTTGGAGTTACAGGTGCACTTTCCATCATTGCTTTCTTAGAGGCATTTGTATCGCTAATTGCAGCCTCGTACTGTTGTTGTTGTTCAAAACTTAAAAAATCCAATGTAAGTAACTTATAAAGAATAGTTAACTGAAATGTGTGAGCAAATTATAAGCTAATTATTGCATACAATTCTTCGAGAAAAACAATATATAAAGAGTTTTTACTGGTATTCTAGATATAAATAGATTTTCATGTAAGGAATTAGTTTAATTACATGTAGCATGTTTAGAGCAAGTTTACAGTCATTTTTATTTTTCTGTTGATATTCACAAACAACTCAGCAGGTTGTTCTGCTTCTTTAAAAACTGAATCTATATGTTCATAAATATAATTCGAAGAAGGCTGTAAAGAACCGAGATATAGCCGAGTTCCATTGCAGAAAAATAAGAAATACTAGAAAATTTGCAGATACTGAAAAACACATACTTATTCTGGGAGCGAATCTACATAACACTTTGATATGTATAATAACTGTTTCCTTACCTTGTTGTTTATGATAGGTTCTCTATATTAAATCAATCTATGCCTGTTCTTCGTCGCCGTTGCCTATTTGACGTGACCTTAAAGGTCTTTTCTTACCTTTTATGGAGGTTAAATTAATACTACTTAGTCTTTAATACTAATAACCAGTTGATTACCTTCTTTACAAGTTTCGACAATTTCATGTAGTTAACTGTATAAAGTCACTATTATGCAAAGATCTGTCACTTTACTAAAGCGTTGTTCAATTTTGTATCCTCATTTTTAATACATATTTATTATATAATGGTTCTATATGGTGATGTTTAATATTGACATGCAGTATTTTAAAACAAAATTGGTATGGTTTATTAATCACTTTCGTGGTTGTAGCCAATCGTTAGTGTTGTGATAGACCCTAAACAAGTACGTATGACATCAACTCAAGAAGGAGTACAACAAGGTCAGTCAGTTTACAGCTTAGTTCACTTTTCATGATTTCCACACAGGAATGCGTACGTGTTTACATACTGGTCACAACGAAATTTTTTTGGGTCCTTGGTGGCAGACTGCTCTAAGTAGCTCGTCATTATAAACACTGGCGTGTTCACACTGGGGGATGCTAGTTTGAATCTCAATGCGTGCAGTGTGCTCGAATCCTACCTAAATTTACTTAATTGCTAGTGTTTCTGCCGAAGGTGGGGGTTTTCTCAGCGGATACACTAACTTCACCTCCAAATAAAAACTGGACACAAATATATACCTTTAAAATTGCTGAAAATTGCGATTATTCAAACGATCAAACACAGTTTGTTCGTTTCATCACACATTGCTTTATTTATTTTGTAAGACAAGTTTACAGTATGATTCTTATTGGTTTCTGTCTTGTGTCCAGTAACACTTTCAACTTATTGTGTATATTGTGTTTTATCACAGAGGCGTGGTACTTGGTGTTCTGTAGAAACGAGCTAATATTGTATCAACATACCTGCAGTGATCTAAAACACAACAATTAAAATGCCAATTAATTATGCATATATAGCTTACCATAGAACGTTAGTATGAAGTGTAATTCCACAAACATGATTTTGAACTCTACAAATTGCGATATAACTGTCTTAATCCATGATTTAATAAACACGTATATCTACAGGTTTGACGACAGTACACTTAGGTAATGGTCATATGACAAACGACCAACTATTGTTAGAACTGAAACTCTCACGCATTCGAGCGCTGAAATTATTTGGTGGAATACATATAGGTCTTGGTGTAGTCTGTGGTGGTCTCAGTCTGGCAGGAGTTATTATGAGCAGTGAGAATATGAACAAAGGATGTTACGATGACTACACATACTACTACACATACTATGACTACTATCATAGCTGCAGAACCAAGTCAAGTATGTTTGCCATTAGTATTTCTGCCATGGCATTGTCAGGATGGGTAAGTAGAACATATTTTATATTAACACCATTAGGGATATTAATAACTATAAAACGCTAAGTTGGGATACGATTTATTGTGATAATGGTATGTTACATTTGATTACATTGACGTTTGTCAAACAGTATGCAAGCCTTGTTATTTAATGTTATTGTCTACTCGGTCGTCGATACATCTTATTCCTGTACTTACAGTGACACTATGCCTAAATGGTAAAGGGAAAATGTACATAAAAATTTCACCAGGTTTACTTATAATTTTATTTCAGGATAAATAATTAGGTAATTTTACACTGAATCCCGAATGCCTTTATCGAAACATATCAATAAGAGACATTCTCTTTTTCGGATCAGCTTGTACAAATGTCTTTCTTAGTAGTAACAAAAATGTCGCACGTTAGATAAAAGATTTGTCTGTTTAGATAATTACAATTATTGCCGTTTATAAGCAAATCACCCTTATACTCCGCAGTAAACACATACAGTTTACAAACAATAAAGCACAAAAAGGTAACGAGTAAGAAAATTGTATTCTATTTGTACGTTCTCTAAGATAAATATCATGTGAAGTCATGTCTAATTTTCAAAACGAACGTACAACGGAAAGAGACGGTTAAAAAAGATGGAGGAAAGAACCATGTACCTTTCCAACGATGAGTAGTCTGTAGATGAACCCACTAAAAGTGTTGTTTTGTTTTGTTATGAACCTGTAGTGTAGTGCCCCGGTACATAGTATCCGCAGGAAATCTGAATAAACTTGTATAATGCCCGTCTTTTATGTATAATCTAACGTTGCTAAGATAAAGCCAGTACTTTTCAAAAACGTTTATTCGGATGTGTTATCTATTTATTGTATATATTGTGCAAGATGTTTCGAAGTTTACGGATATCACTTAATTGGGATTACACATTTAGAACATATATTGTAAATATTTCATACATTTCCTGGCGCCTTAAATTGTCTATTTAACAAGTTTGTTTCGTCAATAAACAAGATTTGAGACCTGTAGGCTTTATACATTAACAGTTATAATTGAAAAAGCTTTAAAAGACGGTAATCGTTTAAATAGAAATAAGCGATGCTTAAAATGTTTGGTGCAAATGGGTTTACTCTAAAATATGTGTAATATTGTTTTCGTCAAACGTTTGTTTGTGTATTCTATTTTTCTGACATGCTGACATTATTGTAACAAGATACGACTTTTATGTAAAAGGTAATAGAATAGTAAATAGATATGTATTCTATGCCGTACATGTAATTTTGATTTAAATTTTCTTGCAATGAAAGCGTAAAAAGATTATTTCACATGAAACAAGTAATTTATCTGTTCATAGTAGCCATTTAAATGAAAAACAGTCGAAATCTGATAGTTACCAATTTATCATAGATTTAATCAATTTAATGGCAGCTTCTAGAAACTGCAGTAGATGTTCTCTTCAATACTTCTATTATCTCCTTAAATTGTTAGTACAAAGTTAAAACAGGGCCTCGTTGGTCGAGTGCTTAGGGTAGTTAGTAGGTTGTCAGTTCGAGCCGTACTGCTTTTAGGGTGTTCTCTACTCCAACATTTATTGTTTTCGGGATTTTCAATGGGTATTGCGTCTTCCTCCCTCAATAAAAACTGGACGAGTTGGAGCTTAAACATGCTAAAAGTTGCTGAAGGTGGCGTAAAACCCTATTCATATTTACCGCGTAAAAACTTGTATTTACACTTAAACATTTTCATACATTTTGTCCTCCTATGATCACCATGATGTACAAAACTAAACTAAATCTGCAGTCGTGTATGCAAAAAATCAACAACGTACGTAGCATAATCATCTTTGCATTTAGTTTGCATGAAGTTTGTCAATATTTGCATGAATAAACGTATGAAAGTATTGTTAACCAAAACCAAGAGAATATGTACAGCATTTAGATAAATACAAATAAGTTTTGCACAACCTATCACTCACAGTTAAAATAAGCGCACACAAATTCAATTTAACAATAATTTACTCTTGCTAACATGCAGATATTTATTTTTTTATATTTCAGTTCATCTTGATGGGAACTATTCCGTTCTGCATGACTACTACACTCGAGCCTAAATGGCAATGTTTGGTGTGTACAAGTTTTTAGTTAGTAATTACATTTTTTTACGACGAAGAGTGAAATACTGAAATGGTCTACTTTGTTTGTATATTTTTGTCTCTTACTTTCGAATAGGTTGTTACATATTTGAACAATTAAGTCCACAATAAAAAAAATTCACTCGATCAATTTTTAACAACTTTCTGTTCTCAAAAAAGTGTAATCATATCTCTATGAAGTTGCCATAAAATTTCCCCTAAGAATGTAGTAACCAGTTTTGACCGGGTAGTATTGATTGTTTGTGAAATTACAGTGTATGTTATATGTCCACACTTCTGGTCAATTGGTGACATCTTTTCTTGTTTCCAATAGAATAAGCTAGTTATGAATGAATTTATAAATTAAATTGATAAGAAACAAAATACATTAAATACATTTCATATGCTTATTTTGGATATTTGTGTCAGACAATTTACACTCAATTTCACATTCTTTTTACTTGCTTCCTTTTCATTTTGACAACTAACATCAAGTCATACATAAATGGATTTATAATTAAATTTATTAAAGAAATATATAAACCACTTTTGACCGGATTGTGTGCAGGTTTGTATAAGCTGAAATTACACTGCATCTCTCAATTCCATCAAACACACTTCAGTTGAAGTTTTGAGCAATTTCTCTTTCTAATAAAAAATAATGTTAAATATATCATTGAATATGTCATTAAATATACTAGAGGAATATATTAACCCCTTCTGATCGCGGGTTTTCGTATTTGTGCAAGCTTAGTCCAAGTGATTGACCTACAATTCCTACCAACTTTTGATAATTTTGTCTTTTAAACGAAGTTCATGTCTTTGCATTCTGTTAAGGATGGGAGGATGGGGTATTATATCACAAAAGGTTTTAGACCTACGAAGTCGTAAATCTTGTACAAACCATACAACGTACGGCCTATGGTAAGTCGTACTACTTTTTGTGAATGGGGCGCCATATTTAAATAAATGAATTTGTAAATTTATATATCAAGGACCAAGTTCTACACATTAACAAAATTTAGTTTCACATCGTGTTAAATTTTGATTGAGCAAAAAAACTAATTACAAGGGTATGTTGATTTGTTAAAAAATATACAAATAGTCCTTACGGTTTGTCACCCTTCTACAAAATGGGGTCTCCAGTTACATGGGGCATTTCTTGTTTTATATACTATTTAAATGAACAAAGAATTCGGCAGAAAGTCTAATGTTGAATCGTTTGTAGTAATAAGGCTGTAAAATAACAATGTGGATAGTTTTCTTTCAGAAAATAACATTTTTGGTGTTGAATATCCTCGGGTCTGTTCTGTTTGCGACTACAGTCTGCAGTTTAGGAATTGTGGGATCAATTATTGTAAGTTGCTACATTTAACTATATTTTTAAACGCCTTACTTATTGGTTCTTTTTTTAAATGTAACTTATATTCAAATAAAGGACAAATTACAACTTATTCAATTTTCAGCGGTTGGAATTTTTCATGATCAAAAATGCTATAAATCAATCTTTTAACGTACTGATGTAAGTTTTCTATTTGTTATTTTTAGAACAGTAACCAACAATCCCTGGTAGCAGTAATGGCTTGCCTTGCTATTTTTTCCTTCATTGAATTTATAATGACGATTGTTGCTGCGTCGTTTTGTTGTTGTTGTTCTCAACTTAACACATCAAAGGTAGGTAAATTTAATTATAAAACAGAAAAATAAGGCATCAAATGTCCTATGGCTTAAAATGATTTTTATTAAGTATAAGAGTGAAGCTACTATAAATCTGTCATAAATGGCTAGACACCCTTGCATATATATGTTTTTTTTTGTTTCATATTTGTTTTGTGTTTGTGTGTTGTTTTTTGTTGCTTATTACATCTATACATATTATTCAGAGTTTAAATGAAATTTGTTTCAACATGGTCAGTGATGGATTGCAAATCTACATTCTGTAACATATCACATTAAGGAATTGTTTACCCATTCTTATATGAGTAATTTTCCTTCTTAAGTGCAAGGTCAGGGTCACATATGTTAACTTATTCTTGTCCTAGTATAGCTTAAATACTGATCGCTGGGCGTTAAGCATACATTAACTCATTCAATCAATGAAGGTCTATGTGTTCTGCAATTTTAACCTATATAGGTAGCCATGATATTGTTTGTTTAATGGAAACAAAAACTGATTGTTTTGATAAAAATAAACATAGATGGTTTTAACTTTCACTATAAGAACAGAAAGAAGTTTAAAAACAAATCTGGTGGTATTGCTTTAGGCTATAAAAATAACTTAAAAGAATATATCACAACCATTGAAACAGATAGTCAGTATGTATTATGGTTTAATGTTGACAAAAAATTATTTGATGCAAATTAAAATGTAAATTTTGGTATTGTATATATACCAAAAGAAGGTAGTATTTATAGCTCAATAGATGCCTTCAGTGAAATTGAACAAGAATATTTAAGTCTGAATAGAAATTCAAGTGAACAGATAGATTCTGTTTTTGAGAAACTAGTAAATGCTTCAAATGACATTGGTAATGTGGATGAAAATGATATTAATTCTTTTAAGGTTGACGTCACATCGATTTTGCTGGATTCAGCCCGACGGACGCTGGGTGTAACAACAAATACACAAAGCGGCCGCCTGAAAGATAACAGCAAATTGTGGTTTAACTCGGTTGAAGTTGGTTGAAACTCATTATAAGAAAACTATGAATGAGAGTATAGCCAAGTTCAACAGAGAAATGAAAGACAAAATGAGAGCGATGCGACTTAAGAAACCAAAAGATTTTGGGAGGATTTTTCACGGAAATCGAGTGAAAGAAACTACAAAGATTTCTCCCGATGCATTGTTTGAATTTTTCAAAGACCTTAATAAAAACAAATCTAATGTCGAAAATGATGTCAATATTGAAATTGATTATGATGAGCAAAGCGAGACTCTTAATAGTTTCATTACAAAAGAAGAAATTAAAAAAGGCAGTGATAGCAGCAAAGAATAATAAATCTGCTGGTGATGACTGTTTTTTAAATGAATATATATCTGCAGCTTTTAATAAGTTAAGTGATGTACTAGTTCTTTTGCTGAATTTGATATTTAATACCGGGCTTGTGCCCAAATCATGGTTACTTGGTATTATTATTCCTATTTACAAAAACAAGGGTGACAAAATGGAACCTAAGAATTATAGACCTGTGACTCTTTTATCATGTTTGGGAAAAAATTTTACATCAATTTTGAATGCTCGATTAAATAAATTTATTAGCGAATCATTCGTATTACACGAAAACTAATCTGGTTTTAGAGTGATCATATATTTTCCTCGTATGCGCTTTTTGAAATTTTGGCAATGAGAAAGAAAAAATAACACTGTGCTTTTATCGACTTCGAAAAAGCTTTTGATTTTATTCACAGAAATTCACTATTGATTAATCTGATTGAAAACAAGATAAATGGAAAGTTTTTATGTATAGTTAAAAATATGTATGATGATGTTAAATCATATATTAGATATAACAACCAATGTTTAGGCTTATTCAAATGTGAGATAGGCGTCAGACAAGGGGAAAACCTTTCCCCTGTTTTGTTTTCGTTGTACTTAAATGATTTGCAAATTTACTTGGAGTCTTGTAATGTAAAAGGTTTAGAACATGATGCTGAAAATGAATTACTCATATACATACAAATATTGTTATTTTTGTATGCTGATGACACCACTTTGATATCAGAATCTAAGCAAGATTTACAATTGATGTTAAATAGTTTCTCAATATATTGTGAAAGGTGGAAACTTACGATAAATGTAGATAAAACTAAGGTTCTTATTTTTAGTAAAGGAAGACAAAGTAATTCTGGTAAATTTTATTTGAATGATAAAGAGCTTGAAATTGTTAAAAGCTATAAATATTTAGGTACATTCTTTTCGATAAGTGGCTCTTTTCTTGCAACAAGAAAATATTTAAAAGAGCAGGCCACAAAGGCTATGAATGATTTAATACATAACTGTCGTAGAATTTATTTTTCTGTTGAATGTCAACTAGATATGTTTGACAAGGCTATAATTCCTATTTTATTATATGGATCAGAAATATGGGGGTTTTAAAAATTTAGATCTTTTAGAGCAAGTGCATCTTCGCTTTTGTAAGACTATATTGAAGTTAAAACTAGCAATACCGCAACACCAAGCATTATTTTATGTAGAGATAGGTAGATTTTCGCTCATTATTCAGGCAAAATTACATATGGTCAAATTTTGGTGTCGCCTTATTAATGAAAACGAAAACAAATTCTCGTCAGTCTTATATAAACTACTTTATATAAACTTTTTGAACTATGGGTTAGCAAGTAAATGGATTTTATTTTTGAAAAATACTTTTGACAGTTGTGGTTTATCGAATATTTGGAGACCACAAGGTCAATTTCCAAAGGAATGGATAGTTAAAAGCGTTGAAATGAGATTAAAAGATCAATTCAGACAACAATGGTACTCTGATATTTGTAATTTACCAAAGTGTATATGTTATCGTATTATAAAAGAAGATTTATGTCTTGAGAAATATTTGTCAATGCTTCCGCTTATTTGATGTATAGTTTATGTAAATTTAGATGTGGGTCTCATCGTTACCTATAGAAACAGGAATATGGAAGAATAAGACAAGAGATGAACGTGTTTGTATTGTATGCAATAAGTTAGAAGTTGGTGATGAATATCACTACATATTTCAATGCCCTTTTTTCCATAGAGAGAGAGATCAATTTTTACCGCAATATTTCCAAAAAATGGAAATACTTTAAAATAGAAACAATTATTTAATTCTAAAAACGTAAAAGTACTAGAAAACTTGGCAAAATTTATTAAGATAATTTTATCGAAGGTCGTTCCTCCTGGTTAGTAAACTACATAACTGTAATTGTATGTTATTTATGTTGTTCACACATTCATGTATAAAATCATATATCATGTATTGTTAACTTTTCTCTGTACAATATGTAAATGAGAAATAAAGTATTTTTGTTTTCAAATAATACAAATCACAACATTGCATAGAGATATGTTCTTATTTATTGCAATTAGTGGAAAGCTTATTATTGATCATTGTTCGTTGGGTAGAACAAATAAATTTTTATTTATTTTATTTATTTATATTTAGAAGAATTTAATATAAGCATGTGGGTGGGTATATATATTTAATATTGTATTTTGATGGTATAATTACACAACAAATACAGAACATTTCAAGAAATCGTGGGGTGAAAAGCAATTAAAGCTAGTTAAGTAAGAGTTAATCATTTTGTTTTAGAGCAATTTAAATATAGTTTGAACATGTATTAAAGTCTTGTGATGGTTAAAACACCTTAATTTCGCGAGACCAACAATTGCGCACCATCTCTTCTGTTTTCAATAGAAATATCATTTAGTTTCAATATTGCACATCTTTGTCTCACATTTTATTTGGGAGTTCTTCTCACGAAAACACAAAAAACGTCCTAAATATCAATTATACACCCTGCCACAGAATATGTGTATGGTACAATACTGAAATTTTTAAAGAGCATTGTATTATCAATTTATTTTCAGTCTCTGTGAATCAAACTTTCTATTTAACGACTTTAAAATTTTCCATTTTTTGTCACATTTGTCTAATCAATGATAAATGAAACAATACTGAAATTTAGCTGTAGCCTTTATATTGTAAGATTTATTTTAAGACCTCTCTAAAGTTATAGAGCGGAGTCACCGTCAGGGAGCATTAGCTAACAGTATACAGTTATTTCATATGTGATTTTGGGAACAGTTTGACTGTTCCCAAATCACATATGAAATAACTGTTTTATTACCTGATCAACTACTGTTTTAACAGTATTTGTAGAAGAAAAATGGAACAAGAAAATAGTTTTGCAAATATGTTAATATTTAAACTTTTCTCAATTTAACAATCTTTTAACTATGTAACACCGCCAACATTTTATAGGTCTGTAGGTTTTCATTATGTTTTTTTCCTGTTATTTCTCCAAAGAAATTTTTTTAGGAAACTGTCTTTTTGCTATTTTCAACTGACAAAATGACGTTAGAGCACGCGAGGGAAACAGTCGAAACTATTGACCTGTCAACAGTTCGCGAATGTTGACGTTTTTAAAATTTCAGAAAACAGTAAAAAAATACCAAATTACATTTATATAAGGTATAAGGTAATAATAATTCTTGTTTTGATATTGATACTAATCTCTGTACAAATACATGTATACTATAGAAATCTGCACAAATATACTATAGAACTTAGTTTGTGTCTGAGGTGGAGTATTCTTTGACGTTTTTCAGGAAACAGGTGTTGTAATTGCGATGCACACTGGAATGATGTATAGTATGCAACAAACACAAAGTCCAGCAAGAAATTCGCATGGAAATATTCCAATGTGGCCAACAAATGTATATCCAATGGGCTACCAGACAGGGTACGTGCACCCGTGGTACACAGAAAATCAACAACAACCATCTGCACACAACTGGAGTAACCTGGCACTAGTATAACTTACGGGACATGACACTCTCTAAGTCTTCCATGTAATACGTACGAATTCGCGGACGTAAAAGAGACCATTGAACTGACACTGTTTAGCACAATTGTGATACGTGTTAACTTATCAAAAGGAAATATATTTTAAATTAGAATATGGTTTAGTGTCTTCTTTACCTAATTATTTTATCATGACTATGTTTAGCCTTGTGATAAATTTTTAAAATCAACTTAATCAGAGTGATTTAATTGGTCGCGATTTTTGTTTGCCATTTTCACGAATTTCGTCCTAAAATTGGGTAAAATCTTGTCATGCAAATTCAATTCGTAACTGAGACTAGTATAAATAACTGTCGTATTCCTTGATTATGATTTCCAGATCAATATAATTAAGACTCGTATAAACTAACTACATTTTATTATACTATAATTGTATACTACACCTTGTGTATCATTGACAACAGTATTTATAAACCCAAGAGATGCACGTGCAGAACATAAACTGTCAATCACAGATAAGGCGGAGTCACTAAGCAGATGATGAACTTGACTGATAAGAACTATTATCATTACAACCCCCCTCTTGAGACTGAAGAATTAACCATGAAAATATTGACCATGAAAATCAAAAACTAGACAGTTTCTTTGTAGATCTATGAATGAACGAATGAAATTCACTAATCTAAAATCACATGCACTAGTAATAAAACTAATTCCCTAATTTAACAACCATATGAGACTGTTCTTGAGAATCACATTTAAAACATAACATTAACAAATAAAAAATTAAACTAGAAATTAATTTTAAATAATGTGATACTCAAACAATATCATACAATTGTAAGGTCAGGGTAGACTGCCATGCTTTCCTTTTCCGGCAAGGGTATTATTCTGACCCTTAACGGCATACTCAGAATTTGTTTTTTAATATTCCTCTATGAATCTGACGGTTTTTTTACGATTCTCCCACTTCTAGTAGTACAAGATTTATCAATCGGCTCATTAATGTTAACGTTGTCATTCGGTATATCAGATATTTCATTTTCATCAGAATAGGATTGTTCTTCAAACTTTTCCTCCGTTTTCATTATGTGTCTTCTGTTTCTTCGGGTGTTTGGACAACTAAAGATTTTAGATTGACACTGTCATGTTGTACAATTTTTCCCGGTTGCCATTTTCCTTGCGGTTGAAATTGAAAACGTACAATGTCATCGTTCATTAGTTTCGGTAACGATTTGGTGTGCCTATCATAGTAATGTTTTTGCTTCTGTTGTTGTTGTTTCAGATTTCTTCTTGCGGTTCAAATTCTGACACTTTGGTTGTAGTTGCTTTTGAGTTGTGGGCAATGTTGATCTTAATCTCCTATTCATCAATAATTGTGCCGGTGATCCAATATTGTCGATCGGTGTATTTCGATACGACAAAAGACTCAAGTAAGGATCTTTGCCATCCATATTACCTTTTGTAAGCATCTTTTTCACTGTTTGAACGAATCTCTCCGCTAAACCATTTGATTGTTGATAGTGTGGACTAGAGGTCTTGTGTTGAAATCCCCATTCTTCTGCAAATGTTCTGAATTCTGCTGACGTGTATTGTGTTCAACTGTCACTTCTTACCGTTGACGGTATACCATGTCGTGCAAACACAGACTTCATATGTGCGATTACGCATGTCGATCGCATGTTTTCTAGTCTAGCAACTTCAATGGACTTGGAATAATAATCTACTATTAGTAGATAATTGTAATTATTCCAATGAAATATGTCAGTGCCAACACTGGACCATGGCATGTCCGATATTTCACATTCTGTCATTAGTTCTTTTGAGGTTCTATTTTCCAGACAAATAATACATTTAGAAATATAGTCTGTAATTAGTCCGTTGATACCTGGCCAAAATATAAACTCTCTTGCTAATTTTTTCTATCCCTAAATGACCTTCATGTAATTTGTCCAACATTGATTTTCTCATGCTTGCTGGTATAAGAATTTTTCCCCTTTCAGGATGATACCATCTGTTCGGACATTTCATCGCGGGAGTTCCAATATTCAGCAATATTTTTAGGAATGTTATTCTAATCATTTGGCCATCCTATCCTAATTATTTCTGTCAACGCTTGTAACGATTCATCTTTTGAAGTTTCAGTCTTAACATCCTTTTTATCGGTCATTTGAGTATTCTTTACTACCATGTTTACGAAGCACTCTATGTCATTTTCCAGTTCATTATGCTTCTCTGTTTTGATTGCAGCTCTTGATGGCAGATTATGTACTATCATATCTTTCCCAGCCTTGTAGATTAATGAGAAGTCATATTTTTGTAGTCGCAGTAACATTCTCTGAAGTCTTGGTGGAGTACACCCTAGAGTACACCCTAGAGGTTTTCTCACGATCATTTCTAACGGTTTGTGGTCACTTTCAACTGTTATCTGTTTGCCATATGTGTAATCATTAAATCTTTCTAATCAGTACGACAAGCTCTATGTTTGCATATCTGCTTTCGGCATCTGTCAGTGACTTTAACGCATAAGCAACAGGTTTTCCATCCTGTAATAATACTGCACCGAGTCCTGATTTCGAGCTATCGCAGCTAACGACCACTGGTTTGTTTACATCATAGAATGTCAACACTTGATTTTTAGTTAACATGTCTTTTAACTTTCTGAACGCTTTCTCTTGTTCGTGCCTCCATACGAATTCAACATCATCTTTTAGAAGATTTCTGATTGGCTCCGTTACTATTGACATGTTCGGAACAAACTTTGCTAAATAGTTTACAGTTCCTAAGAGTCTTTGCACTCCTTTTTTCTCAGTCGGTGCGGGCATTTCCTTACTTAATACATACAATTCTGTCACGAATTAAACCCTCCATTAAATGTTCAAATTCACAGTATTTAGCGATCAGTTTCAGATCAGTTACATATTGATCAATGCTTTCCGTTTGTCTTTGTACACGAGTGTTAAACCTATCTCTGATTACTGTCACGTTTTTCTTCAAACTTTCTGAAAAGTGGTTCCAGCTTGTCTTCTTCATTAGCCTCAAAATTTAAACTATTGAAAATTTCTCGGCCATCTAATCCAATTATATATAAATCTACTTTACACTTTTCCTTTTCGGTTTTGTCACTCATGGCAATATCTAAGTAATAATCCATCGTTTGCCTCCATCGTTTCCATTTTTCGGCAAGATTTCCTTCATGGGAAAAGTTCATCTCCGGTCATTGTCTAAATTGACCATCTATTTTAGCGACTTTTTCTCCAAATAATAATGGTAGCATTTACTTAGAGTTCACACACCTGACACCATGTCGTATTCCTTGATTAGGGTTCCTTGATTTGGCTCGTGGGATCGTGTAAATACACAATACAGGTAGTCTAAAGAATCTACCAACCAGTGAGCTTATTAATATATTAACATGCAGTAGTTTAACTCGGTAAAGTCTGTAAATTTGTCAAAGAGTCCGTAATGAGCGATAAATGAATGATTTAATGAATATATAATGAACGTGTTAAGCAAAAATATTCCACATTCATGAAGTCTACAATCCCAATTTTACAGTAGGAATCAACATTATAAATCCGGGCGACATATTCCCGCAGCGAAATGAACATTGGTCCCTGCATTTTTACGTTCTGACCAAACAAAGAAATAAATGACAAAATTTATATGTCAGAACATGACTTTATGTGCTGTGTATTGTCAAGTGAAAACTGAGTTTCCTCTTGAAACCAGAAAGAATTCAGTCTAAACTGCTTTAGTTACATATACAACTCGTTCAGATAATTACTTAGCGTGTTGTTAATAATTTAAAAGTGCAGGTAAGGTTAAAAAACTTGATTCTAGTAAATATCATTAATATTATATTTTTTTTTATATTGCACGTATTATATAATTTATGTTTTGTATCATAATTTAGAGCGTTGTTTGTGACTTTCTTACTAAATAAGTCCTACACAACAAAAAAAAGTTATCTGATTGGTCTAAAGCACTTAATTATTGTAAATACATAAACATTAAAATTAAATTAATACAAAAGCAGTACAAGTCACCAAAATTTAACATATTTGTCGACTAGCATTGGCAGGCGTTGTCCAATAATATTTTATCAGTTATTATATTTACTTTTTTGTTCTGATACTGTTATTAAATGTGTGTATGTTCCTTTCATGCCGTCCCACGTTATTATTGATTTCAGTATCGGGGTAAACCTAAATTTAAATTACAATTAATATTCTAAGTAGCATAAGACAAAAACTAAGCATTGTTGCGTGTTATTTGCAATTCTATAGGTATATTGATTTTCTTTGTAGATTTGGTTCTAATTACTTTTGTTTATAACATTTGTTTAACCATTTAATATATATTTTAAATGTGCAGTGCGATTTCAAAATGCACACAAACGTACGAGTTGGACCTGAAATATTTGATCCTGTTAGTCACGATGAGACACTTATTGGCATTAGAAGACTTAAAATATTTGGTGGAATTAATTCGATATTTGGTCTAATTTGCGTCATCTTGGGCGTAGTTGAAGCTTTGCTGAGTCGTGAAACGGATATGAATTGTTACAACACGTACAACACTCCGTATACACTGTACGAACGCAACAATTGCCAAGAATCCGTTGTCGACCTCATTTTTGGTTCTGCGTGTGCCTTTCTATCTGTATGGGTAAATATATTGTTGCATAAATAATATATTCATGTAATTAGTGTAAATAATGTAGTTAGTGTGGTTAAGGTAGTTAGTCATCCACTATTGATCAACAATGACGAAAAGTCAGACATTGACTTCGGGGAGGCTGTGCCCGACTCTAGTCTTTAATGGCAAAAATTGCCGGTTTTCCTACAGAACGTCTGGTGGCTCCCAACAGGGTAATTCCGCCCCCCTCCCCGAAAAAAAAATAAACACCGTGATATAGCTGAGAGAAATCACATTCAAACAATACAAAGAGAAAAAATATCGTGCTTAGAGGCTGAATATTTAATGCGATTATTGTTTTAAAGAACCTATTAAAAAAGAAATGTTTCCATGACACGTTTTTAAACAGCTTTGTAATTATTGCTCTAGTTAACATAAACAAATAGCCTATATAATACATCACATATACATCACATATAAATGCAGTGAGTTCTTTAAATAATACAATTAGTATGAACGTTAGAAGTGCATTTTTATAATTTATATAGGTTTAATTTCGTAGATACAAAACACTCAGGTTTAACGAGGAATTTTCAACAAAAAGCCAGTAATTTAAACAAAAACACAAAATTATGCAAATGAACTTTACGTTTCACTGTTTTTCTTTTTTTATTTCAGTTTATTTTGACTGGTTCTTTTCCATTCTTTATGATACCCCATCGTTATGCCTACTGGAATTGTCTAGTAAGTTGTATTAAACTTAATTTGATATTTGAACATGCCATCGAATTACACCTTTTCCGTATTATTTAAAATAATAAATAATAGGTTATAAAAAGGCTAATAAGTATAAATTTATTTTAGGCTATTGGTAAGCTGTATCTACGTCCACTTTGCCAGCTAGTACAAACCTTTCGGATTTTTCACTTTTTGGCTTGCGATTTCCGCGGGCAAAATCACGAAGTATTAATGCGATAAGGGTGAAACCTAAATATTCACGCATGAAAAGGCGCGCGTTTCCAAAAAGTCACCCATTTCGTTGAGCTACCATAAGACCAAAGAATCGTGACTTGAAAAATTATTTAAAAAACTTATTTTTACACCAGTGCGACGTCTATTATAAAATATGTCTATATTATTTTATTTTACTAAATGACTTTAAAAATAACAAAATTTCAAATGAACATGACATGATTCTGCAAATCTCTTTCTTATGTTCCCAAGGTTGTGAAACCGAAAAGGAACCATTCATGCCTGTATAAATATACGAATAAGCGATAAGTCGAAATATTGGAAAAAAGTGAAATATTAACGCTAAATTATACTTTGCTATACATACATGTAATGATCAATATATAATATGGAAAGCGTTCCATAAACTGTATGTAAAACGTTCCATATATTGGTTATTTTTATGTACTTCTTTTAAAGAAGGCAGAACGTGTTTGGTGGAAGTATTTTAAAATGCCAATATGATGTTTTAATGATTCTTATATTAATCACATGCCCACATTCTCTACCATTTTCCTGTATCAAACTACTTGTGTCCTTTGTTTCTAAATTATATTTGTATTTTTTTTATTATTATTTTTCTTGTAAATATGTTTCATGAATACAACTACGTTTTACGGACCACTGTTAGTGAGAGGGAAAACAAAACGAAGTTCTAGAATCACCAAGCTAGCAGCCATTAACCCAACACTTTGACCGGATACGTGTCATATACATAAATTACTTTTTGTCATATGTAACAATACATTTCGTTTTTCCAGAAAATCACATTTTTAGTCTTCAGTATTCTCAGTGCTGCAGTGTTTGGACCAACAGTCTTTAGTCTAGGACTTGTTATGGCTTTAATAGTAAGTTTGTTGTTTGTTAATATTTAACTGACATATAGCCAGTACGCTGTGCTGTTTTTGAAAAAAATTATCTTGTGTATTGAATTTATTGTTCTTCTTTGTTTATATCTTCTCTTTACATATACCTACATTGGCATACATCAAAACAAGTGTATATTTTTAAAAAAACTACATTTTAATACGCGTATATTCGTCATTGATATTTTTTTCTTTTTTCGCGAATTACAGTTACTATTATAGATTTGTTATTAGTGTGCCTAGTAGACTGCTGGAGACCGTTATTGTTTCCATATCTGACCAACGAACAATCGGGCTACATGCTTCTTGGATACGGATAAGCTCAAACTATTAGTATTTTGTGACAAGCATTTGAACGAGTATGGCACAGAGGAATCCTATTTAAAGAAAACATAATCTATAGATGGGAATCTGTTATTCTGTTTAAAAATATCTTTCTGGGAGGGATCAAAGAGTGGTTCTTAGCGGTTGTAGTTATGACTTTACATCTATTAATGCAGGTGTTCCTCGTGTTCCATTTTGGGACCGTTATTCTTTTATTATTTATTACAATGCTCGTGTTTAGAAAAATCGTGTTATGGTGTGCATTTCGAACTTTGGGAGGTTCGAATATATAAAGGGACGAGGTACGTCATATTCTTTTTGAAGGTCTACATTGTTCCTAGTTGGAGTTTATGGTGGGATCTAGCTTGGATACGAGAGGTACGGCACTATAAATGAAAATAATATACCACTAGAATGGATTTATCCACAATGCTTCAATAGCCGAAAATCTTAATTAATTAATAATAATATTCCATACAATACATTTTTACAAAATATAACAATATTTGTATCCGAAACATTAAAATCTTAATAATTATTTTTATTTTCCCGTAAATTTTAATTCCCTTTAACTTCTTTAGTTTATTCTTTTAAAATTTATACAGATTTTATATTTGCCAGATAAAGCTGAAATATTTAGACTATTAAATAGATATATTTTAATTAAGTTAAATTTTGTTTTATCCCAATTATTTAAGAAATTATATTTTAGTTTAGAAAATAAAATAATTTAATATATATTATCTTTAAAATAAAATAAAATAAAACATACTCACCTATAAATGAAAACAATATATCACTAGAATGAATTTATCCACAAGCTTCAACAGCGGAAAATCAGTCTACCCACTCGGTTTTTTTTTGTTTTATAGTCCCGACTGAGTCGCTCTGGCTTTCAGACTGTTGACCGTCTTTGGGCATCCATTATGTGAAGGTGAGGTTCTGGTAGGTTTACTGTATACCTGGCGAAACTACACTTTACCTATTTTTCCAAATTATTCTTGTTATTCATTTTAAATTTCTTTTGCGATTTATTTGTTATTTTTTTTAATATTAGAATGTCCAAAAATGTATTTCATTTGCAACACAACTTTAGCAATTATTTTTTCATATCAAATTAGATAGTGGTTATATAACATATTTTTAATAAATTATGTATTTAATGCGTTGTATCTGCACAAAAATTTTTTAAACTTTTTAATCAGATTGGTTGTTTGGAGGTGTTGAATTTTTTATCATGTCCCAACGTGTCGTAAGAACATCTTTTACTTTCGAGACAGCAATGTTAAGTTAACCTGGAGCTAACGACTTTACTGGTTTTTCTGATTACCTACATCAAGATCTTATTCATCGTTTATTGATTATAGATGTTACTCGTTGTTTTCCTCCCGATTTATGATTTTTCATCTTTTTATATTATTACAAAATTTAGTTAAAATTACATCTTAACAATCGCAAAAGAAACCGACTGAACACCAAAAGCCGAAAGTCAAAGGACAATTACAAATCCGGATATAGACAAACAAACAAAAAACACAAAAACAGAAAGTGCGTAACCAGAACCCAATAAAAACCATGGGTGCTACACAGGAGTACATGCACGAGTAAGAACTGTTGACAATACAAACATATTCGTCGCGGTAGATAACGACAATTTACAAACTAAAATAATATATTCGTTTAAAAAGTTGTACAGCAACATCTAGGTAAATAATTACAGCGAAAACAAAGTTTTGTGCTTTAAAAATTGCACAAATAATTCGTCTGGACAACAGGCTTCATCAGTGCTTTTACAGCAAATGACTATATCATATTCTCTTATATTTATGGATGTCACAATATTCAAGAAATTGCTTCTCATAAACACTTAGGCAATTATTTTTCAAGTAATGGTTCTGACTTTTGGCATGACCACAAAGATTATGATGAAAGTTTATAATTATTTCCTGCATAAGGTACGTTTTGTCCTTGAGAGGTTTATCCTGGAGAGAACGTACTTTTCTTATATAAGACCTCTCATCGACCATGGAGAAGGCAACAAGTTATACGGTGTTCGTGTAGAAGCTATGCGTATTATTTACAGGCGGGACAGAATAGACATCGTTTATAGGAAACCTTTATGAAGAGACGCGTTGAGAGACGTTGTTTGCTAGAGGGAAAAGCATCGGCTTTTTAATTATAGAAGATTATAAAGCAAGAATCCCCAAATTATTTGTGGGACCTTGTTCCTAGTTCGCTTGGTGATCAACTTTGTCAAGTTCAAAATATTGTGAATTTTCTTTTATTAATTCTATTTCTTTTATATCTTTTTGACAACTAATAAATGTATATTTTATATTTCTTGTCATTTCCTCAGCATGCTAAAAGTCTTTCAAATTGTTATCGAATCATGCATGTTATTATTTCCATGAATAATTTGTGTTTGTGTTTGATATTTATATTAATAAAATATGTTTCAATTAATCTCGCACCACGAAAAGTAAAATAAGCCGATACTGGAATATGTTTAACAAAAATCTGTATCCTGGAACTGCAGTTTTTAAATGAAGTACTCAGCAAACACAGATAAGTACTTACAGGTCTGAGGTGTTAACTTGGCACTATACAACACATAATCAGAATAACAATAACGAGGCTAGCAATAGCTTGTTTGTATGTATACAACAACAGCAAGGAAACTGACCGAACAACAAAAGGTTAAAGTCAAGGAACAATTACAAATACGGATTTAAACAAACAATTAAAATACGAGTAAGCAGTAGCCTGTCTCTAATTAGACACCCTTCGACTTACTCAGGAAAGACTACATATGACTCAACAAAAATGTTGTATCGTATTTGAGAGATGGATTTCCCAAAAACGATCAATTCAGTCATGGCGACGGCCATATAATGTCTGAAGAGATAACACACTAGGTACAACAAATCCCAGTTGGAAAGTCACCACGTTTGTCGTAAGGTCTAGTTTGAAGTTTTCGCGAGTCTATTTCTAGCAGTAGCCCTAAGTAAGAAGATGACGTAATTGTTATAGTGTTGTATTTAATATCAAGCTCCCTATGGCAGATTAAATGCAAATGTTCACCGAAAAACATGACGTGCTTTTATATCTTATATTGAAAACTACACATACATGTATAGGCAAGACAAATGCGCATGTTTGTACACTGTTATACCCTGGTCTCTTTTCAATATATTTTTAGAACAAAAACTATCATAAAACGACCTCACTCGGAGTAACAGCCGCCCTTTCCATCATTGCTTTCTTAGAGGCATTTGTATCACTAATTGCAGCCTCGTACTGTTGCTGTTGTTCGAAACTTCAAAAATCCAATGTAAGTAACTATGAGACTATAAATAACATTGAAATATATGCGCAACACTAGCTACGTATTGCACACAATTCTCCATAATTAAAATCATCGAATAATATACCAAGGCATATTTTCTGATATTTGTAAATTTAGAAGAGGCTAATTGTATGCACAGCAAGTATTAAACCATTTATATTTTGTGTGTGTGTAGACATTCATTAACAACTCAGCGGTTTTTCGATTTCTGTAAAAAAAAAACTAAACAAATAAATGGGTATGTTCATATTAGTACTGTTGTACATCTAAGGTGTATCCCGAGGATGGTTGTAATGACTCGAGGCAAAGCGGAGTTCCATTGAAGAAAAAATAGAAATACTAGAAAATTTGCAGATGGTCAATAACACACAATAATTTATTAAGGGGAATCGACATTACACATTGATATGTTATGATTAATGCTTATACCTCTTTCCGCACCTTATTGTTTTGTTGTGATCTGTTTACTAATTAATGCCTGTTCTTTGCCGCCATTGCCAATGTGACGTTACCCTATACGTGTCTTTTTTATTACCTTTTATGGAGCCAACATTAATACTATTAGTCTAGTATGACTGATAACCAGATGTACTCTCTCCAAGATTTTATACAAGATCTTGTATTTGACTGTTTTAAACTAATATATTAAAAAAAGATGCAAATGAAATGCAACGTCATTCAAAAGCATTGTTCACTTTTTAAAGCTGAGGTGAAATACATATCAAATAGTTCTTTAGTTGCGGAGTTTAATATTGATCTAATATTAATTAATAATTGGCATGATTTATCAATCACTTTTGTTATTGTAGTCCATCGCTAGTGTGGCAATAGACCCTACACGAGAAGGTATGTCATCGAATCAAGAACCAGCACAACAAGGTCAGTTTTTTTACGACTTCGTCTGATTTTATTATTTCCGCACAAGAATGCTTACGCGTTAACATACGCACACAATAATAACACACTAAAGTTTTATGGTCCTTGGTTGTCGAGTTATCTATGTACCTAACATACTATTGAACACAGGAGTATCAACACTGGAGTTTTCAGTTCGAACCTTACTGTGGGAAATGTTTGCTCTACTCCAAACATTAATTTACACGAATTGGACGTTTTCCTGTCGAAGTTTCTCAGCGGATACACCGAGGTCCCCTTAAAATAAACACTGCACGCAATTCAACAAACGTGTTCCTGTATTTATCAAAAATAACACCACACACTGCTTGACATATTAAAAATTTGTAAGAGTACTTGTAGATTTGTTCAGTTGGGAAAGGGTAGTTCCTCGGTAGGTATTGTGGATTTCTGTAGAAACAAGCTAATAATGCATCATTTGTGATAAAAATAGCTATAATTGTAGAAAAAAATATTTAAAATGCCCCAATTAATTATGGATACTTAGCTTACCATTTCCTTGCCACATGACTGTGAAGTGTTGTTCTCTAAACTAAATGATGCAAGTCGATTTTTCTTTTACAACTTCTTTTTTTTCATTTCTTTGTATTAATTTACTAGTAACTCAAAAACATGGATATACCTGTCTTAATTTAACCAGGTATGACGACTCAAAACGTAGAGAATTGCCAAATGACAAACAACAACCAAATATCATTACAACAGAGACTCTCACGCATTCGAGCGCTTAAATTAATTGGTGGAATACATATAGGGCTTGGTGTAGTCTGTGTTGGTCTCAGTCTGGCAGGAGCTGTTATGAGCAGTGGGAATGTGAACAAAGGATGTTTTGTTGACTACTCATACTACACATATACATACTATGACTACTATCAGAGTTGCAGTACCAAGTCATCTATGTTTGCCATTAGTATTTCTACGATGGCATTGTCAGGATGGGTAAGTAAAACAAATTCCGTTATATAGCTTTTGATACTGTTAAAATCTAGACGACGAGTTTGCAATATAATTGAGCCCAACAGCAACAAAATGGAATATTGATCTGGTAATACATCATCAACTTAAGAACACGCACTACTGAAAACGACCCCTTTATCCTCTTTCAATCTTCATTAAACTTGGCAAAACAGCATCCATTGTACTGCGTTAGATGCTCACAAAAGGAATTTGATGTATCATCATCATCATCATACTTTATTTACTCTATACAGAGATTTCAAAAGTAAACAAAACGTGCATTACAACATAAATACAATAATAAGCAATAAGGAATTATATATACACATACACATTGTAGACAATAAGGATATTATATTAATGTCTGTTGATCAGATGTGTCTTTAAGGAAAACCATACAGTTTATGGAGATTTATATTGAGAAAAATTAAACGTTAATCAGCTAAAAAGTATACATTCATAGATTTAAGTAATAGAAAAATGTTCGCAAGAAGTCATCTTGTGTGGATTCATCAAATTGGTCATCTGGGAGTTTTTTACCAAACATTGTTGCTAAGAGTTGTTCGCCTAGATTTACTAGGTACAGGTACAGCTGAACACCGAAGTCATTGATGATTGCATCCCAGAATTGATCACGTAATGTTGATGTATAGTTACAGTCTATTATGCTGTGGTAGATTGTGTCCTGATACATTTTATTGCATTTACCACACAGCTTGACAGACTGCTGAGGTGGACATGTTATCATTTTAGCTACGTAAAATGCAGTAGCTTTCTTTTGCCGTTTTTTGGTATAGTCCAGATAGTGTTAGGCGAGATGATGTTGTGTACCTTACGAAATCTGTCAAAGTCATTATCGGTTTCCATTCGGTTTTTCAGGTTCACCGTTTCTTGTTTATAGATACAGCGGTCAACAGTAAGTTTCCATAATGACTTTATCGGAAAGGAATACCTATTTACATATCCATTAAACACGTCCGTCAATTTATACTTTGCAAACAGCGCATAGACATCTGGGATTAATCCGGTTTGCCGTTCTGGGTAATATACAAACGAATAGAATCTTTTTAACCACAGATTTGAATGGTAGATCAACAAGTTTTTGGAAGAATAAGAGTTCTTTCTTGTCATTTTCAGATAGAAGTTTACGCATACCAACTAGGTTTTCACACATAACTAATCTAGTAATTTTTCTAAGGTTCTGGATAACCTTGACTTCATAATGTTGAAATCGGTTAATATTTTGGATGTCAATACTACGGAGGTTTGTCCAGGTTTCACATCCATATAAAACTGTTGGGATTACTACTTTACGATATAGTTTCATATTAGTCAGTGGATTGACCTCTGGTTGTTTACGTCCATAGCCAACAATCGAGTGCAGCGTGTTTCGGCCTTTCTTACAGGCTTCTTCAATTTTGATGGAATGTTTCAAATTGTTCGATACGTGGATACCCAGATGACACTGGTTTTCACATACTTTGATCACTTTATTCCCCAAAGTCCAGACAAAATCACCGTGTAAAGATTTACTACCAAATCCTAGTATTGAACACTTTATATGAGTGAAATTCAAATTTCCAACGAGTAGAATAGTCATAGCAACAATTCAGCATAGTTTGTAAGTTGAACGGGGTAGTTGCAATCAGTGCAATATCATCTGCTAGTGTTGGTGTTCCTGAATATATCATTTGTACAGACGCACCTGAATTGAGCTCTTGAGGTAGCTCTAACAGCTAATTGATATAGAGTTGATACAGGAAGGTCGATAAGACACCAACTTGTCGAACTCCTTGACGAATAGGAAAATTTGTTGATAATTTACCATTGCATACTACGCATCCAGATATTATAACTGTATGCATCATATATGAGTTTATGAAGTTCGCCGGAGACGCCAAGTTTGTGACGTTTAAGTAGTAGGCCGGAGTGCCACACCGTGTCAAAAGGCTTTTGGATGTCCAGGAATGCTACATAGACTTACTGTTATTTTCAATGTTTTCGTTTATAGTTTCATTTAGGACAAATGAAGCTGCCTTTCGGAAACCATGTTGTTGTTCACTAGGGAAAGGAATTGAAGACAAATTAATCCAGTTTAATATTCTATTTAATACAACCCTTTCAAGTAGTTTGTATATAACTGGTAGAAGCGTGATCGGTCTATAACTATTCGGGTCGCTTTTAGGCTTAGGGTGTCCTTTATATACAGGGATGATTAGACCCGTTTTCCACGCGATAGGAATATATCCAATGTTTTTGATGGAATTGAACAAACGTGTAAGTGTTAATATAAGGGCTCTTCCTCCATAACGAATATTTTCGGACTGTAAATTGTTAGTACCAGGGGCCTTCTTTAGACGCAATGACCGTATAGCTAGTTCAATGTCTTCAAACGTAAAGTCCCGATTTAAGTATAGATCCCCTGAGGAAATGTCGTATTTATAAGCAGAGTCTGCTAAGTTATCATTTAAATGAGTAATTTTACAGAAGTAATCAATGAAAGCTTGAGCAATCTCCTCTGTTGTTCTCAATTTTGAATTCTGATATATAAGTTCAGTGCAATATTGTATGCTGCGGGAGTTTCTAATACGGTACAGTTTCCAAAAAGTTTTAATATCAAATTCAGCAGCTTCTTCGAGGTCACGGTTTAATTTTTCACTGTATTCATCAAATGCTTTCACTTGTGTTATTTTAAACCTGCGCTTTGATACTCCATTCCACGAGGTTGACCATTTTCAATCCACAATTTGCGCAAACTAAGAGCTGCCTTGTGTGCTGATTTTACTTCACTATTCCAATACGGCTTAAGATGAGGTTTAAAATCATATTTAGGTATACAAATGTTTTCAGCGTGGTGTAAGTTATCACATGAAACACGAGTACCAGCCTCTATATCAAACTTATTTGAAAAAGAAAGTTCAATTTTACCTGACTGGTTATCAACTATAAGTTGATATTCCATTATATTCTGAATGGATGCTTTATTCCATGCGGTTTCACGAGTATGCTTCCTCAAGGGCTGTGTTATATCAGTAGTCACAAATTGGAACAAACAGATTATGGGGTGATGATCCGACGCTATACATGTGTCAGGATTGTTAAAAATAAATCTTTTACGCCATCGAACAGTGATCTAGACACCAAGATATAGTCGAGAGTGGATTAAGTTGGACTGTATGTATGATCATTTATCCTCTTTCTATCTTCATGAAACTAAACAAAACAGCTTGCATTATGTAACTTAAGAAATACTGTCGAAAGGAATTAAAAGCATCCGGGCGGATTAACAGATTCTAAAGCTGTATAATGGAAGCTGTTTGACAAGTTTCATAACGGTGATTTTTTACCAGTTCGATAGCATAAAATCCAAACATTCGTATGCGTAAAATAGTAGATGTAAGGATAGCAACGTTTTTATTATTATTCTAATTCAATATACGTTTGATTTTCATTAGATATTCGTTGCACACTCATTTGACATTCGATAAACATTCGAGTGGCATCCGTTGGATATTGGTTTATTTATTTTATTTTTCAATTTGGTTCAGCGTCATTATCAGCTGATGGCGCCTTGTTCTTATTGGGAAAGAAGGCTGAAATCTGCTATAAATATCCCGATATTTGGCAGAATGACTGAGAAATCTTCTTGATTATGGTTGGAATCAAGCCCAACCTGCTCAGAGTAAGGCTCGCACCGACAAACTATAAGCGTTAATGATAATAATCTTATCCAATCGGCCTACAAAGTCCAATTAACATTCGTTAGATGCTTCTAAATAATTAGGAGATAACTGTATTGTATTTGAAGATTTGCAGGCGTCAATTGGTGATTTGATGTTTATTGGCGACGCGTAAGCGGAGCCAGTAAACGGATATTTCCGACCATCAAATCACCAATTGATGCCGGCAAATCTTCAAATACAATACAGTTATCTCCATTCTAATGCTACGGCAATAAAAAACTAAATTAACTGATTAAAATTGGAATTTGTTATTTGCCGGAAATAACTTCTACGCTTGCGTTCAAATCTGACGGCATCAATCGTGGAATTGATGCCATGAAATTATTCACGTTATCCAATCAGAACTGACGTTACATCAAGAACTGCATTAGAATTCATGTTATATTATTTTGAAAATGGCATGACTATTTTACGCATACGAATGTTAGGTTTTGACTTTACCTGTTCGGTATATAATTCAAAAGGTCCAAAAAAAACGAAACCCAACATCCTCGGATTCCCCTCACGTCGGTATTCCTGAACTATAATCCAAAAAACTATATCTTGATCCCATGCTCTATTTTTAGCCATAGCGACCATTTTGGTGCAATTTTGGTAGAGGACATTCTAAAACTAAAGTATGAACAATGTAAAAGCTATCCCTTCATTTTTTTTAAAGATTTTCAAAGAAAGATGCGATTTGGTGAAAAACAAAGTTACGGGGGAATAATTCCTAGTTATTAAATGAAGAGTACATATAAGCCTACCACAGGAATAAGCGGATTGGTTGCCTAAGGTAAAGTAAACTCTAGAAGAAATGCCAAAGTCAGTCCATGTTGCCGTGGTGGAAATGGGGGGATAGGCTCTTGAAAGTCATATGGCATATATTGTGGGACCGGGATTGAGTTTCTGGCTTCTAATATCCTGTATTTCTTGGGAAAATTATGTGCATGCCTATTTTAAAAGAACAAAAAGTCAGCTGTTAAAATAAAAGATTCGCTAAATATCATTTTCCAGACCATATGTCTGTAATTATAAGGGTTATTATAAAATTTTCTGCTCATAAATATTTGCGGGTACATTTTATTCATTGATTTTTTCCTGTTAAGACGATGAAATTTCCCACTTCAATTATCCACAAAAAATACAATCATATAATTATAACCTATACATTTTAAATATATATGAAGAATATAAATAAATATTATGCAACAATGTCAAAGACAGTTGTGATACATAATATTTTATTGAAAACCATATGTCGCAACTTCCTTTAGTTTGAAATAAGTTTGAAACCTCTTACCTCAAAATTGAAAATAATATGAGCTATATAATCATTCTTGCGGATAGTCGCAATGTTCTTTTTTTTTTTTTTTGGTTTAGTCGACGAATCTTTGATTTGCGATTATCTTTTTTTTATAGGTTTAATCGATTTTGGCGGATCGTGTTCACAAATTTTGTGAAGTCATGTCTGCTTGCAGTTGTAGATGAATCGTATAAAAGTGTTCAATTCGTGATAGACACCATTTTCTTCGACAGACGAAACTTTAATTTTGGGTAAAACATACATCTCTCTTTTTTAGTACCCTACATTAAGCTTCAATTTCCTTTGAAAAACTATTAAATTGTCCGAAATATACAAAACTTGATCAAATATGACAAAATTTCAGCTACTTTAAAACCTTATTCATACCAGAGCTTACATGAAAAAAATGGTAACATGACCGAATCTGAACATAGCACAGGTATTCACTGTTATGTAATATAGGATTCACAATCTGGGAACATACTGGTAGAGGTTTCAAGTGCTCGACCCTCAGCAGACATGCGCGTCCCCGGCTGGTGGATAAGGAGACCCGCTCGTTTGTGGGGGGATTCAGGTCATTATACGAAAAACCTGGCCGCGGAGTGGGTTACGTGTTTAGAGAGTGCCACTATCTTGCACGATGAAGACCCCCTTTGTAGATTTCGAAAAAGTGTAGGTTCATTGTAGCCGCTGCAAACGCTAAGTTCTCCGTCCATATATTTTTTTAGTAGCAGTCAAATTGTGCTTTCTATGTCTCAAACCCTTTTCCCGTTTGATTGATTGTTTGTTTACTTGTTCTCGTCCTTAATATATAGCTGAAATACTGCTCGGTGGATGTAAAGCAAACATTCATCAATAAATCAACAATCCGGTACTGATATTCGTATGCTAAAGCTACTTCAAATATAAATTAATATGCAAGTAGATGTTTCCAAGTTAACAAATATCATTATTAGGATTTCACATAGGGAACGAGCGTTGTAAATATTTCATACATTTTCTGCCTTAAGGGTAACAACTTTGATCAACTATATAATCAGTAAATGGGTAATGTATCCTTCCGATATTGTACACCTCTATAAGTAATCAACAATTGGGAATTGTATCCTCACAACAGTGTACACCTCTTTAAGTAGTCAACAAATGGGTAATGTATCCTCACAATAGTTTACACCTCTTTAATTTATCAACAAATGGGTAATGTATTCTTACAACAGGTTACACCACTTTATATAATCAACAAATGGGTAATGTATGTTCCCAATAGCGTACACCTCTTGATGTAGTCAACAGATAGGTTATGTATCATCACAACAGTGTACACCTCTTTAAATAGTCAACAAATGAGTAATGTATCCTCAAAACAGGATGCACCTCTTTATATAATCAACAAATGAGTAATGTAACCTCACAAGTGTACACCTCTTGATGTAGTCAACAAATGGGTGGTTGTATCCTTTCAACAGTGTATACCTCATAAGTTAGTCAACAAATGTGTAATGTCTCCTCACAACATTGTACACCTCTTCATGTAGTCAACCAACACATGGGTAATGTCTCCTCACAACAGTGTACAACTCTATGTATTCAACAAATATGTAATGTCTCCTGAAAATTGCTGAATGTGAATCCCCTGTCGAGCGAAAAGCTATGTTTAATCATTTCTAAGCGTAAAAACTTGTATTCAGACCATAATACAAACGTACACAATATTTTGCTTCGGTGAACACCATGATATACTAAAACTAAACTTAACCTACAATCCTGTATAAAAAGAACGAAAGAACAATTTACAACATAAGGACACTTTTCTGAATAATCTGTAAGTTGCATAATTCCCGTCCCATTCTATTCATGACATTTATACGGGACGTTTTGTTAATATTTGCACAAATGCAAATGAAAGTACTATTAACCCAAACCGTCAGAATTTGTTTAGTATTTAGACATAAAAATCATGTTTTTATAATTATCGATCTATCAATTCGATGACAGATTGGGTCTAATTCACTCACACAAAAATCCATTAAATAATAACATGCAAGTATTATAGTTATTTTTGTTTTGTTTTTTTTTTAATTTCAGTTCATCTTGACTGGATGTATTCCATTCTGCATGACGACGGGACGCGAGCATAAATGGCAATGTTTGGTGGGTATAAGTTTTTATTTATTTACATGCATTATATGTTTGACAATGTATTCGATCAGTATTTCTAAACAATACGATCCGGAATACAGATCACTTGAAATTTGAAAAGATGCATCGATATACATGTAGCCTTTTATTAAAGACAATGTACCATTGTTGATTACATGGAGCATTCCTCGTGCTGTATACAATTACAACATAGTATTGTGAAGAAAATCTTATGTTGAATCGTTTTCAGAAATAGGACTCTATGTTACAATTTAAAAAATTATGTATATAATTGTCTTGTAGAAAATAGCATTCTTGGTGCTGAATATCATCGGGTCTATTCTTTTTGCGACTACAGTCTGCGCTTTAGGAACTGTGGGATCAATTATTGTAAGTTGTTGCCATTAACTATATCTTTTAATGCATTGTATATGTTATTAAGTCTTTATCCATTTATGTATATGTTTGTATAGTGGATATATTTAAGAAATAACTCATGGTTTATATGGTATCTTACTCATTTACACATGGGTTGAGCCTTTATATTCGATATGTTATATCAATAAAAATGTAAGCGAGTACGACACCATACAAATCATAGGACACAAAAAAGTAACTTTCTGGTTTCATATGTACGCGTCTCCGTTAACTTGTTTATGTGGGGATGCAACAATATTAAGTCTTGTTTAAAGGTGTTGCATGGTAAAACAATTTTACGTTAGTTGGTGGATAATTTTTAAAACGTAAGTACTCGATACGTGCTTCGTTCATTAATATTCGTTGGGATGTTCTGGAACAGCCTTATGTGAAGCATACAATATCTACTTGTTTACAAACAAAACTGTGGTTATTATTTGACATGGTTTCAAATAATATTTTGCATAAGAATCACCACAAAAATACAAAAATATACTTGGTTTAGGATAATGTTTAGTCGCTATAGCTTTTCATAAAATACGCATGCGTTAAAGATGCTAGTTGGCGATAAGCGAATGTCATATAAGAAAAACAATTTTCCAGTGGTTGGGAATTTCATTATAAATGCTGTTATTTTTAGAAAGGTAACCAGGAATCTGTGGTTGCAATAATGGCTTGTCTTGCTGTGTTTTCCTTCATTGAATTTATAATGACGATTGTTGCTGCGTCGTTTTGCTGTTGCTGTTCTCAACTTACCAAATCAAGAGTATGTTTAACATAAATTTTAATAGTAATTAAACTGGGAAAGGTACAATTATAGTCCATTGGGTAAAATGACTTTAAAATAACTAGAAAACTGTTATAAACTGAATAATGGCAAGTCATTGCTATTAATAGAAAAATTAAGCCTTTTTGTTACATCATAACAGTATATTTAGAGTTTTTAATCTATTTTGTGATTATTTAATTTGATTTGTATACACAGAAAATTTTTTAGCGGTACAAATAAATTATAGAAATTGGTTTGTGTTTGAGGTATTGAAATATTCTTTGACGCTTTTCCAGGAGACAGTTGTTACAATTGCGATGCACTCTGGAGTGATGTATAACATGCAACAAACACAGATACAAACAGGAAACCCTAATAGAAATGTTCCGGTATGGCCAACAAATGTATATCAAATGGGCCATCAGGCAGGTTACGGGCACCAGTGGTACACAGAACATCAACACCAGCCATCTGCACAGAACTGGAATAACTTATATCATGCTGTGATGCATCCACATATCAACCAAGAAAATGGGAGATTAGGTGACCGACCATCAACGGAGATTTCATCCGTCACACCAAATAATCCTGTCGTGCGTTCACATAACATCCAAGAAAACGGGAGAGTAGTTGACCGACCATCAACGGAGATTTCATGCGTCAAACCAAATAATCCTGTCGTACATCCACATAACATCCAAGAAAACGGGAGAGTAGTTGACCGACCATCAACGGAGATTTCATCCGTCACACCAAATAATAATCCTGTCGTGCATCCACATAACATCCAAGAAAACGGGAGAGTAGTTGACCGACCATCAACGGAGATTTCATCCGTCACACCAAATAATAATCCTGTCGTGCATCCACATAACACCCAAGAAAACGGGAGAGTAGTTGACCGACCATCAACGGAGATTTCATGCGTCACACCAAATAATCTTGTCGTACATCCACATAACATCCAAGAAAACGGGAGAGTAGTTGACCGACCATCAACGGAGATTTCATCCGTCACACCAAATAATAATCGTGTCGTGCATCCACATAACATCCAAGAAAACGGGAGAGTAGTTGACCAATTATCAACGGGACATTTCATCAGTCACACCAAATAATCCCGTATAGTTGATAGGACGCGTGTTATCGTCTCCTGAAGATTTAGATATAGCTGTTATTTTAAATTTATTCTTTTACACTTCTTTAAAAAAATATTTTGATAACGTCCTACTTTCATTATTCTAAAAAGTGTTGTAGTTTTGCTGTAAATATTGTCATTGCGTTTGATGCATTTAGTGTAGGTGACACTTTAATGGAAAAAAATGTTGACAGTGACGTTGCGTACAAATTCAAGTGACGGCTTCTAATATATAGTGGTTTTAAAGATTTCTTAATGTTGAAGTAAATTGTTAGAATATCTCTACGTGTTTTTTTACTGATCTGCATGTTTTATTTGCAAATATAATCACAGTACTGTATGTTTGTTTTTAACAAGTAAGCACTGTAGTAATTATTTTCATGTGACCAACCATAAAGCGACCGAATTTTCTTTCGGCAATAAAATGTTGAACCACATGTAAGTGTTTTTATCAGTTCGATTTTCAAATGTGTTCCTTTTGGATCCTTTTCATTCCAAACCCATCCAGATGCCTATATCCTCGACTCGTACTACAAAAAAATGCAAGACATTTTGTGGTTATAAAGGTTGATTGATTGATTGATTGGATGTTTGTTTTACGTCCAGCAAGCAGTATTTCAGCTATATTCAGGACAAGAACAAGTTAAGAAACAATAAATCAACGGAAAATGGGTGGGATGGGAAACGGGGAACAAATATTTAACTGCAACTGGAAAAATAATGGAGTATTTGGTACGAGCGGGGAATTTGTAGCGGCTGCAATGGACCTACTTTTTTCGAAATCAGCAAAAGGGTCTTTATGGTGAAAGGAGCGCGGCACTCTCCAAACTTTATACAGGTCACACACTACGTTCCGCGACCAGGCTTTCCGTATTATGACCCGACAACCCCCAACGAGAGGGTCTCCCTATCCGGCACGCGGGGATGCGCTGGGTTGCTCTATGGGTCGAGCGTTGGGAAGCCTACCTGTATGGTCCCAGTGGTCAGAAAGCAGAAAGGGCAAAACAATAAGTCATTCGACACTTCGTAATCAAGGACTTAATAATAGCTAGTGTTGATCGTTATGGCAAGTAAGTCACAAAAAGGTACCTCGAGTCTTCAAAATAGTCGAATTTAGAGGCTACAAATAATTAGCAAGTCGTATAAGATCAGTTTGCGCCATCATGTTCAATATACTCATTTACCATGATAACCAATTTTCAAAGCAATCATACAATGTCAACATTGTGAATTTGGCAGCTCTTTGCCAAAAATTGACAAGTCCTGGAAAGATTATGTTTGTGCCATCATGTTCAGGATACCACTTTTTACCCATTAACTTTTTTCAAGGCATTCCAACAATGCAATTTGGCTGCTCATTGCAATAAAAAAGAACCAGGAGAACGAAATTCTGTAAATTTGGAAGAAAAAATGTATTAAAAAGAGACACTTATGTATTTTCAATTGCAATGACTACGATTGTACAAAATTAGAAAGGGCGATTTCATTACTTAATGATTTGATCAAAATGTTTTTTGTGTTGTTAATAACTTTTCGTGAAAAATAAAACATCCAGTAGTAACCAGAGGCTCTTAAGAGCTCGTATCTCTCACCTGATTTTATAGGCAATGAAGATGGCATTTCCCTTATGTTAACCAAGTCCTTTTCAATTTTCTATTGGCATAAATAACATTATCTTTGTTGAGGCTACCAAAAGAATCTTGCTGTTTGATTCAACTGGATCAATAGTTTCAGATAGGAAGCTATTTTAATATTATCCTGTAGGTTTCTATGTTAAATTCTAATATGACGTCCTTCAAACGCTTTGGAAACACACCTCTATTTAAATATTCAACAAAATACGGCTGTTCCAGTCATTTCAAAAACCCCCGTGTATTGATGTTTTTGCTTTAAAATTTATTTTATTTTGTACCTTTGTAAGAAAATCCAATAGATAACACGTTTTCACGATAACAAGTTCTTTTTCTATTCTATGCCTTTATTGTTTACATGTTACATTTCTTCCTTGACTTTAGCTACGTTGTGTATTCAAGGGACGTTGCGTTGTTTACAATGACGTTCAATGCAAACCGCGAGACTTTTCCCCCCCACTTTTCCCGCCCCCACCACAAACGAATTTACAGTTACGTATCAAAATACGCAACCGAATTTCAAAATGTTAATTAATTGAGGAAAATAACTGTCGATTTAAATTTGCACCATTGTGGATCTAAAACAGGAGCATAAGATCGACCAAATGCGGTAAGCGGTTTTCATTTCTCACGCAAACACAGCAACACATGAACAGTCCCAGACACGCCACACGGCGACTGATGTAATGAAGCATTTAATTTTGCCGTTCTTTGTTTTGATTGTTAAGTTGTTTAAATGTTAATAAATATGTTTGTTTGTTTTTAATTTATATTTCTTCGTTTTTTTCTACTAAGTTTTACACGAGAAATATAATAATTTCGAAACAAGGGAGGTTCTCGGAAATTGGAACAGCCAAAATAAACCTTTACCTAGGTAGTCGCGAAATGTAAAATTTCTGTATTTTCATATCAGAATCGAAATAATTCATGGCTGCCCCAATTTTATGGATTATTTAAATATGGGTAAGCATTATATTCATGAATATTTTGCCATGAGCGTTAATTAATTCCTTAAATTGCAGCCATCATAGATTTTTTTATCAAATAAGCAAACATAAACTTTAAAGAGAACCATCCGTTAAACATTCACATAATGGCTTGAATAAGTTTTGCAGTTTCAGAAAAGATGACATTTGAAAATAGTCATCTGTTAAACTTGGTCTGAAATGGTAATGGTTGCCATTTTTATTGTCTTACAACAAAAAAATTGTAGAGGACCATCCCATAAATATTCAGTTTTGATTGGTTAACTGGTTTCAGAGGGGAAGCCTCTTAAAAATTTTTCCCAAAGGTTCCTATGTTAAACTAAGTCCTGTAGTGGCGGCCATTTGAAATTTCCAACCGTCATAAACATTAACTTTAAGAGGATCATAAAATGAATACTAATGATAAGTTTTGTTTCAATTGGTTATGCGGTTTCAGAGAAGAAGCCTTTTACAACTTTTTTTAAACTAACTCCTGCGGTGGGGGCCATTTTGAATTTTTGATTGGTATAAAAAATAAAAACTTTATAGAGGACTATCAACACAATATTGCTATTAAGTTTTGTTTCATTGGTGAACCGGTTTCAGAGAAGATACATTTAAAAAAAATGTTCCCATAGGGTCCTATGTTAAACTATGTCCTGTGGTGGCGCTCATTTTGAATTTCCAATAAGCATAAAAAAACAAACTTTATGGAGGATTATACCAAGAATACTTGGGATAAGTTATAGAGGACCACCCAAACAATATTGCTAGCAAGTTCTGTTTTGATTGGTTAACCAGCTTTAGAGAAAAAAAAAAACATACAAACAATTAGCATAAAAAAAAACTTCATAGAAGACTATACCAGGAATACGTGTGATAAGTTTAGTTTTTATTGTTTAACAGGTTTTAGAGAAGAGGCCTTTTAAAACTTTTTTCCCATAGGGTCCTATGTTAAAACTTGTTCCTGTAGTGGCTATTGGCTTTAACAACATAAACTTTATAGAGGACGACCCAAACAATTTTGCTAACAAGTTTGGTAACCCTTTTTAGAGAAGAAGTCTTTTAAAACAATTCCCCACAAGTTCTTTGTTTAACTTAGTCCTGCATTGGCAGCCATTTTTAATTTCCATTGGTTACCCGTTTTCAGAAAAGAAGCCTTTTTAAAACTTTTTTTATAAGGTCATATGTTAAGTCCAGCAGTGGCAGCCATATTATTTATGAATCATGAAATATTTGACACAGTCCTACAAAGTTTTAACAGTGAAGAGATCTCGTCATGTTGTAACTATGTTTACTGAACTGTAAAAAAATTTTTTTTATCATTACTTCTTTAATAACAAATTTACTTAAAAACAATAAATATGTTTGTTTATAACTGATGGATATCCTCTACGTGGCCGACTTGTGTGTAAAATACCGTAAGTATGCCAGTTTGATTCTCAAAGTACATATTTGTATAATACTTTGTTAGATTAATGCATTTTTTGAAGTTCTTATTGCCTTCTTATCTGCCAAAAACATGCAAATTCTGCTTAGTATAAAATTTAAAAACCAACAATTCTTGTTTACTGAAAGGATGTTGATTCTCATCATTTTCTAACTTACGGTGTTAATACCCTACAGGTTAATTAAACACTCATTAATTAAAATATAATGCTGCATTGAAATCTTAAATTTGTGATTAGTTGGTACCTATAGAAACCGTGATTGATTGATTATTGTTTAAAGTTCAGCAAGCAACATTTCTGCTATATTCAGGACGTTAAAAACCTTGAAAATTGGTATCCAAAAAATACAAGTGTGGACACAGAAAAACGTCTCGCCTGAATTCCGCATCAGTAACGAAAATAAATTTCATCATAAGCATTACGTAAATAGCATTAATTATGAGCAGCTGCCTATATACCAAATATTGTCACCATACCTAGTATAGTTACAAAGGAACTGTCGTAATAAAAAAACTTTAACGTAGTAGCTGAACCGTGAAATTGAGGTCAAGGTCAGGTGACACCTACCAGACAATCATGTACTATTCATCAGCAACCTATATACCAAATATTGTCATCCTATCATGCTTGGTTATATGGGATCAGCAGTAACCTAAAAACTTTAATGTAGTCACTGGACCGTGAAATTGAGGTCAAGGTCACGTGGCACCTACCAGACAGTCATGTACTATTCATCAGCAACCTATATACCAAATATTGTCATCCTACCATGCATGGTTACAGAGGAACTGTCGTAACCCAAAAACTTTAACGTAGTCGCTGGACCGTGAAATTGAGGTCAAGGTCAGATGACACCTTCCAGACAGTCATGTACTAGTCATCAGCAACCTATACACCAAATATCGTCATCCTACTATGCGAAGTTACAGAGGAACTGCTGTAACCCAAAAGATTTAACGTAGTCGCTGGACCGTGAAATAGAGGGCAAGGTCAGGTGACAGGTGACTGACTGGCAAGTACTCATCATAAGCTACCTCTGTACCAAATTTGATGGACCTAGGGTTTGGGCTTACAAATATATGAAGCAAGATGTCAAGTGTTTACGCCGCCGCCGTCCGCCGGATTCCCATACATGTCTCTCCTCCAGCGACTTTCGTCGCAGGCAAGACAAAAAAAACAAGCGTATCTGTGAGCTAATGCTCACTAGTCATACCAGCTCCCGCCTCCCTTTTCACAAAAAGTATTTGGTAAACAGGAAGTACATGTAGATGACAAAGGAAAAAAACAAGTGTGGACACAGAAAAACGTCTCGCCTGCATTATGCATCAGTAACGAAAATAAATTTCGTCATAAGCATTACGTAAATAGCATTAAATATCAGCAGCGGCCTGTATACGAAAAATTGTCACCATACCATGCATAGTTACAGGGGAACAGTCGTAACCAAAAAACTTTAACGTAGTCGCTGGACCGTAAAATTGAGGTCAAGGTCAGGTGGAACCTACTAGACAGTCATGTACTATTCATCAGCAACCTATATACCAAATATTGTCATCCTACCATGCGTAGTTACAGAGGAACTATGGTAACCCAAAAACTTTAACGTAGTCGCTGGAACGTGAAATTGAGGTCAAGGTCAGGTGACACCTACCAGACAGTCATGTACTAGTCATCAGCAACCTATACACTATATATTGTAATCCTACCATGCGTAGTTGCAGAGGAACTGTCATAACCCAAAAACTTTAACGTAGTCGCTGGACCGTGAAATTGAGGTCAAGGTCAGGTGACAGGTGACTGACTGGCAAGTACTCATCATAAGCTACCTCTGGACCAAATTTGATGGACCTAGGGCTTGGGCTTACAAATATATGAAGTAAGATGTCAAGTGTTTACGCCGCCTCCGCCGGATTCTCATACATATGTCTCGCCTCCAGCGACTATCGTCGCATGCGAGACAAAAACGCTATCACAATATGGTACTATAAGATAAAGCAATTTGCAAAATATTAGGCTTGTGCATTCTGTAGTTAGTTAGAAATTATGACAGAGAATTTAAGTTATCGATGACAGACAAACAGACAAGGGTAAAATAGTATACCCCCTCTTCTTTGAAGCACACAGTATTTAAGGTATCCGACCCATAATTGAAGTCGCCATTTAATTTTATTTTTCCACCAAGAAATACAGCTTTACTACATAACGGTATTGCTAATTAATGATACAAATTAAATAGATTGGTTTACTTTAGTCAATGTTACAGTTTTGACCAAAAAAAAATTAGTTGCTCAAATAGTATTTCCGATGTTTGCCGAACATTACCGAGGTCTGCTACATTGAAAAACAATGGACATCCGGGACACCAAATATGATCACATGGTCAATTGTGGTCCGGATACCTTAAGAAATGTATTATGTTACTGCATGAACCTTAAAGTTCTGAGCAACTGTCAACGAATATTTTCTCCCACATGTAAACACAATAAAAAGCCATTAATAAAGCTTTATTGTACTCAAAAGTTATATGTACAATCCTCTATAACAATCAACTCTTCAAACAAGGAACTGTATGATTAACAAATAAATCATTCAGAATAGGAAAAAATCCACTGCAATGAAAACATGAAAAATAATTGGATATTATATGAAGTAACATTATCAGCAATATATTCCATTTCAAAATTATTTTAAATCCCAATACACATTTCAATATGGCAAATGATACATGGATCAAATTTATGAAAACCATGATGATAATGTTTTACTCTTGTATGGTACATATAAATAAATATTAACTAGTCTTAAATAATTAAAATAGTTAGGGAACAAACCAAAACTTATAAATCTACCTTGAAAATAATGATCTCAAGTGAAATTTTACATTAGTAACAGTAATTAACATTTCAGATTAAGAACAATTAATCATATAAAAATTCGAATGAGCAGCATTGTAGATGGAGTACACACACATACTTGTATATTTCAAAGGAAAATATTAAACTTCAAGTGATGCCTTACTATTCCAGCCAAAGATGGGTTATAAATGACCATATATAAATATACAGTCATTTAATGATTACAATTTATATTTGAATATTGTAACTGAAAGACATCGAGGAAATTTTTTAGAATTTAACAACATAACAATTAATACGAAAGTTCTAATGACAGTAAGATGAATAACAAAATTCCATGGTTAACCGAATGCTACTACATATAAAGATGTCTTATTTTACATATGGATTTTCCAACATATTTTGTATTTTTGTGGATGACAATTTATCAGCCAATCACTATTTGATAACAGAGGAAAAACCATTAAATCCAAGACATAAATATTAAGTAATGTGAAGAATAGACTTTTTTCACATATTGAAAGGTAAAAATGCACCACATTAAAAAATAATGTAAACCAATGAACATACGAAACCATGAACATGTATTAAAATGATAACAATCACAAAACTATTAGACAGTGTAAGTGAAACAAACAGTCTTAATTTATTGACTATTACTATGTACAGCTGCTTAAAAATTATTTAAAAAAAAATCAGTCATTGTATTTCAATCTTGATATACCAGCACTATTACATGTAACATGTGGGGTTTGTACATCTTCTGAAATATTATAAACAGTTAATTCATCAAATAGTGTAGGTTTGATGAGGTAACCTAACAATACAAATTTCTTTAAAACATGATTGCTTCACATTATAATTAAGAACTGTTAATTTTTAATTAAAAAGGTTGGTTGGGTGGAAATGTGTATTCTTTCTCTATTTTGTAGTTGATGTGAATTGGAAAACAAACATAGTAGCCGTTGTTTAAACTATTTTAATGATTTGTTAAATGAATAGCTAGACTCTCTGGTATATCATGCAAAACTATTGTTCAAAACTTGACAAATACATGTATTTTCAAATTACAGTAAACTTTTCCATTATTTTCAACACGAGTACAAAAAACTACTGACCATGGTTGTCCATAAATTCCTGAAAAGTGACAGAATCTCATGGTAGTCAGACCAGGGGATTTCAAATTCTAAAGATGTAATCAACAACCACTTACATGTTACAATAAATCCTTCCCAAACAATCTCACACTTCTAGTATATACATAATGTGCTCAATTATATAAACAAGTCATTAGTTTCTACAAAAAGTATGAAATGAAGTCATGTGACAACACAATAGCATGATACTGTTTCTATGGCGAATAATTTGACACAGCTGCCTTGGTTTTCATTGACATCAACGCTTTCTCCCGTAATTTACGCTCCAGTTCTTCCGAGTTATCCTCTTCCTCATCACTTCCAGACTCCTGAAAATACAAATAATAATAAAATATAAGTTTATCTTCATACATGTAAATAAACATTAATGACATCATCCTCAATTTCATGAAATAAACAATTTAACTCACAGAATATTAGGAACATAACTAAACATTCTTCAAAAATTTTTGTTAAATACAATAACTCCTGTAAGGTGCCATCAGACAATTTCTGAAAATTAAATGGTTTTAAGGCATTGTCCTTTAGGGTACTTTAGAAATTTACAGTTTTACTCTACTAATAGGTGTGTTATAGACTAATTTATAATTCAACAAATGTGGACACAGAAAAACGTCTCGCCTGAATTCCGCATCAGTAACGAAAATAATTTTCGTCATAAGCATTACGTAAATAGCATTAAATATCAGCAGCGGCCTGTATACCAAATATTGTCACCATACCATGCATAGTTACAGAGGAACTGTCCTAATATAAAAACTTTAACGTAGTCACTGGACCATGAAATTAAGGTCAAGGTCAGGTGACACCTACCAGACAGTCCTGTACTATTCATCAGCAACATATATACCAAATATTTTCATCCTACCATGCGTAGTTACAGGGGAACAGCCGTAACCCAAAAACTTTTACGTAGTTGCTGGACCTTGAAATTGAGGTCAAGGTCAGGTGGCACCTACCAGACAGTCATGTACTATTCATCAGCAACCCATATACCAAATATTGTCATCCTACCATGCGTGGTTACAGAGGAACTGTTGTAACCCAAAAACTTAAACGTAGTCGCTGGACCGTGAAATTGAGGTCAAGGTCAGGTGACACCTACCAGACAGTCATGTACTAGTCATCAGCAAACTATATACCAAATATTGTCATCCTACCATGCGTGGTAACAGAGAACTGCCGTAACTCAAAAACTTGAACGTAGTCGCTGGACCGTGAAATTGAGGTCAAGGTCAGGTGACTGGCTGGCAAGTACTCATCATAAGCTACCTCTGTACCAAATTTGATGGACCTAGGGCTTGGGCTTACAAATATATGAAGCAAGATGTCAAGTGTTTACGCCGCCGCCCCCGGATTCCCATACATATGTCTCGCCTCCAGCGACTTTCGTCGCAGGCGAGACAAAAACTGTTCATTTGTCCAAATTCATAATGAAAGCGCAATAACTCCTATAAAGAGTCATCTTGCAATTTTGGACTAAGCAATCAATTGTGCAATTTAAAGTTTTTAATCTAGCTGCTATAGTTTTCAAGTTACAAGACAAAAATGGAAAATTTCATAACAAAATTGTCATTTAAGGGCAATAACCCCTATAAGGAGTCATCTGACAATTTCAGACCAATTAAGTGAATTGTAGGGCTTTTATTGCTGAACATTTTTGCAAATTATTATTTCACTCTAGCTGTGATGGTTTTTAAGTTACAGGACAAAAACGGAAAATTTCATAAAAAATTGCAATTTAAGGGCAATAACTCCTATAAGGAGTCATCTGACAATTTTAGACTTTATAGTAATTTGTAGGGTTTGTATTGCTGATCATTTTTGCTATAAACAGTTTCACTCTAGCTGTTAAAGTTTTTATGTTACAGGACAAAAACGGAAAATTTCATAAAAAATTACCATTTAAGGGCAATAACTCGTATAAGGAGTCATCTGACAATTTCAGACCAATCAAGTGAATTGTAGGGCTTTTATTGCTGATAATTTTTGCCATTTACAGTTTCACTCTACCTCGTATAGTTTTCAGGTTATATTGTAAATACCAAAAATTTTGTCAAAAATCGTCAATAAAGGGCAATAACTCCTACAAGAAGACAGTTTTCTCTATAACTATTATAATTTTTTAGATTATGATAAAAAACCTGTGTTGACCCCCATGTTCTATTTTTAGTAACAGCTGCCATATTTGTCTGTTGATCAACACCCTGTGTACAAACTTTAAACTAGGAACCCTAAGGATGATTGTGGCCAAGTGTGAAAAAAATTAGCTCAGTGGTTTCAGAGAAGATTTTTGAAAAAGTTTACAACGGACGACAAGTAATAGCAAAAGCTCACATGGACCTTCGGTCCAGGTGAGCTAAAAATGGTGATAAACTTTTACCTAATCATTAATGATAAATAAAACAATACACGACATACCTCCTCATCCTTGCCTTCTTTGTTTTTCTTGTGCTTATGTTTTTTATGCTTTTTGTGTTTCTTATGTTTCTTTTTTTCTTTCTTCTTTTTCTTCTTATGACCAGCATCAGATTCCGATCCCTGCAAGAAAAATACATGTGTATTTTACCGAAAAGGCAGTATTTCATATTAAAAAAATTATTAAATGGATATTCAAGCCACGGTTAAGTATATTATACTAAATGTTACACCCTCTTGCACCCATTGTTATGCTTGCATTGTTTTATTATTCCATATTGTGCCTTTGTAGTGTTAAAATCCAATTTAAAACAATTCTACAAGATAACACATCCATATTTTATAATACCAAATCATCCTTGAAATTTCCTATGGGAAGTTTACATAGGAAGTCAGCCATTTGAGTTTCTAAAGGGGCTTAGCATTGTTTTCAAAAACATTGTCTGCTTTCGTAACGTACAGTGGTATTCGGACAAACCACGAGACTTTTCCTACCTTAACTGCAGACGATATTACCCAAGGGATTTCGAAGAGACAACAATGGACTCTTCCAAACATACACTACCGTTGTTCTTCCAAACATACACTACCGTTGTTATTTAGGTCAAACTTTACCATAGAAAATTGCTCTATCAAAATGAAAAATCTGCCGCATTTCAAAACGCTAAATAATTGTTGAATTCAATTTGCAACCTTTATGTCTACACAAGGAGCTTAATCTGGACCATACGCGGTAAGCAGTTTCATTTGTCACGCAAAAACAATCACCAAAAATACATCAACATTTAGTATAGGTCGAGGAAGTATAATTCACCAAAAATAAATGAACAGCTGTGGTTCAAGTACGAAGTTTAAATATTATTATCTTTTGCTTGCACACACGTTCCAATTATCCTGTTTGTTTTTAGCAAATACTGAACATGCATATACAATGTACCAATGTTTATTGCCATGTTGTTATCTACAGAAAAAATGTTGCTTAATGATTGTACTCTATTTCAATAACACATTCATGCATACATGTAATAAAAGAAATATGGTTACCATGTTGACATAATCAGCATTATTTTTTTTTTTTACTGAAAGTCAACTGTTTACATTGTGGATTTTCAAAGTTAAAACTAAAGAATCACTTAAGGAAAACACCAAATAAATTTCTTGTTCTATGGACCCGACCGCACATATTTTATGGAAATCGAAAAAATAATATCAAAAAAAAATTTCCGCTCCCCGCTCCGGGAAAATCATCCGGAATTTTTTTCTTCATCTTGAAATCGTAATCTTGTGAACGCTTAATGTAACTGTCGTTTTATTGCATCACAAACAAAAATATTGATGTATTTTGAAAAAGGAAAAGAAACAAGCATACCGTTTTAGTAGTCGTGAGGATATTGGTCATAAAGGAAGGCATGGTTGTCCAAAACACGGCGATTTATTTCAGTGGTGGTGCGTTGGCACAGCTTTTTCAAAGATGTGTCAAAATCAATCATTTCGACCTAAGGCTAGCGCCAACATAATAAACGTAAAACGAGGTTACAGGAACATTTAAATAAAAATGTGAAAAAAGTTCGTAATATTTGTATTTATAGTAGATAGGATGTTGGAGCAGGATTGCCAGATGGATGACCAAAAAAATTAATTCGACTTACACTCCGAAACTTTTGGTTGCAACAGCATGGTGAACATTTAGCCTCAGGAATGAAGCACATTCAATTTTTGTTTATCTCCAATAAGATAAAACAAAATGACCACAGAAACTACAATGCTTATTAAATTTGTTAACATTGTTGCAAGGGTTGTGATATGTCCAAAAAAAAAAAGAAAATGAAATGACTGGTAATGGTTGTTCAGTGTTATTTGTGGAAAAGTTAAAGTAATTGTTATTAAGAGTCAGCATATAACTGTTTAAACTGGTTGTTGTCTTATTGTCATTTTTCATATATAGCTCTGTTTTCTAATGGCTTGCATGAGACTTGAATTTTTTTCTCTCAAAAATTGGACATTGGACGCCATGTATCTATAATTTTGGATTGTCTTTGGTTGTTCGATCAAAAGAGGAAAGTCTCACTAAATGGGAATATTACAGCAAACACAATGAATGGGATATAACTTATTTTATGCCATTTTTAAATTCATTCCTTTAGAAAGCTTCACCAATAAATGATGTACAGTGTAGTCAGTTGTGCATTTTAAATAAGGTCTAAAAAAATATATTTTTGCAAATGAAGATGTAACATGCATTCTTTTGCTTCCATCTGTCTCTAATGCTTTGAAAGTCATATTTGTAGTATGTTGTATATGACCTACAATACTGAATTGTTTAAAAGGTGCAATTGATTGTACATAATTTGAATGATGAACCCAAAATTACAAAATATAATTTATTTATTCATTTACATGCTTTGGTAAACTTCAGGTAAGCATAGTATGCCAAATTCTGAAAGAAAATCACAATGAAACTGAATTTTGCGAATATATACATTGATGAAAGTACATTTTCTTATTTAAAAAAAAAATAAAAATTTTAAAAAGTTATCGCTCGCCTCAAATTTTTCTGTTCGCCTATGATTTTTTGAAAATCCAAATAATAATATTAAAATTATTATTTCGCTCGCTCGCCCCATTTTAAAATGACAAAAATCCTAAGAACAAGAAATATTAAATTGGGCCACACAGAATTAATTTCTTGTTCGCCAGACTTTAAATTTGAAAATAAAGAGCGAGCGAAATTTTTTTTATTAATTTTTTTTTCTCGAAATTCTGATTTTGTGGAGCGAATAATTTTTTTTAAGGCGAGCGACATGTTTTTAGTTTTTTAAAAAGATTTACTTCAGGTTTTCATGGTTAAACTGATGCGAGAGAGCGATTTTTTTTAATTTTGAAGAAAATAACTGAAATAAAAAAAAACGTATTTGATATTAAACAAGTGCTTGTTCTCGGTGTTTTATGACTTAATTAATTGATTAGTAAATTATATAGCAGAAAAGAACTTCTAAAAAGATGCTGATTTGGCTTTCTATCAATAGTTATAGACTGACCAACAGACAGCCCAAACCACTATTCAGTAATGTCTCTTAATCTTTTTGGCAAGTCATAATTTCAAGATTGATTAAAAAGAAATAATAAAAGACTACCTGTCTTACTATTATGCCATCATTTTCCCTGCCCAAAAGCTTGGGATTGTCCTTAATTTTGATTCTCATAATGTTGTCATAACTAAGGTTAGAAAACTTGGCGTGCGTTGAAGGCTTCCCTTGTATGCATGTAAATAGGTCGATAAAGGTGTCATCCATTCGACATTCTAATGCTGTATTTGGTAGCAGTACTTTAAACTGGGTGGCAACTGCTGCCACAACCACACTCTTGTTTTCTGTCATTGTTTTCTACATTTTACTTTCGGTTTTGATTTTATAGGGGACGACTGAAACGGTATTTTAACCGTCTAAGTTCTGACTGAATCTCCAGCTGTCGCAGCAGTTGGATGAATTTGTAGAACGCGGAGAACATTATTTTATTTTAAAGACAATTTCCGTTTCTGGACGCGGGCGGGTTTCTGGTTAATGCGGGCAGAAGAAATTTAGTTTTTTTTCTTTCTGAAATAATTTTACGTGAGGGCGGTCCGACGAACAAGCAATTAATTCGGCGTGGCCTTCGTGTGGCCTAAGTCAGAAAATATATTTAGGAAGACTTGCGATTCTTTTCTCATTTGTAACAAATGAAAACATTTACCTCTGATTCACTTGGTGAGATATCTTTTTTAATTTTCACATCTCCTTCACCACCCTGCCTTATCATATCCCTCGGAGGACTCTTTCCCTTCTTTATTGACACGACTCTTTTGTATTCCTCATCTGGGGGTGGCTTCCTATCTGGACTAGGTGATGACCTGGATCGTTTTGAACGAGGCAGATGATCTGGACTATCAGCTTCAAAAGTACGTTTCTGAGGTGTTGAATCTCGATTGCGTGAAGAGTCTTTTAAGACCTTAGTTGGTGGAGGTGATGGTGATCCTTGGGATGAACTACTTGGACTAGGTCGTTTATGTTTTCTAGACTGATGAGGTGAAGATGATTGCCTTTTTGGAGGAGATGGTGACTGACGTCTACGTAATGGTGGAGGTGGAGACAACCTGTCCCTTTCAGGCCTTTCTGGCATGCGTCTTTCTCTGGATTCTCTAATCTCTGGCCTCCTTTCTTTGGGAGGTGTAGCTGAATCACGTCGACGTCTGGGTTCATTCCTCTGTTGTCTTTGTTTAACGTCATATGAGGACTCAGAGTCACGTTTATTTCTTTTTGGTGATATATTCGGTGAGCGTCTCGTTTTTTGCACTGGAGGTAAAGCTTCCACTGACCTTTGTTTCCTTCTAGGAGGTGAAGGTGATCTTTGTGGGGAAGCAAGCTTTTTCTGTTTAGGCATGTCTACATCTGGTGACTCCTCTCCAGAGGAATCATTCTCAGACCCTGACTCTGATTCTGACTCAGATTCTGATGCACTTGCATCACTTGTTTTGTTTATCTTTTTTCTATTTGGAACTTTTTCTGTTTCTGAATCAGAAGCTTCCTCTTTCTTTCTTCTCATCTGTGTTGGCGATTCATCTTCTTTATACTTTCCTGAGGGAGGAGGTGATCGTTTCCTTAGTGGAGGTGGTGACGCTGATCCCCTAGATGGTCTTCTGCGATCATATCCTCCTGGAGATCTCCTTCTATAGTAATCTGGTGGAGTCATTCTTCTACGAGGTGGTGGTGGTGATTCAGAAGTGGACCTCCTTCTAATTCGTCTGCAAGAAAAATCAAATTTTCAAAAATAAATGTAAAAAAATGCAAATTAACATTCTTTTGTCAAACCCTACCTTCTTGTAATAGAAAAATTGACAATAAATAACTAACCAAGTTAACTAAGTTCAGACATTTGAGCAAAACTCTATAGTATTATACACAAACAGTATAAAAATGTACAAAATATAAATATAACGATATGTAAAATAAAAAACTGAGAAATGCTTAATAATTAATAACCCCGCTGTCCCTGTTTTTCTATGGGAAACCCAAATATCATTCAAATCAAAATGTTAAATATTAGGTGCACAATGTGATAAAGATTATGTGTAAGATTTATCAAATTCCATTTAGTTGTGTAGGAGGGAGTTGCACATAAAGGAAAGTGTAAAGACGGAAACCCCCATCACTATATACATCCCCCTCCCCTGATAAAGCAGACAAAGCTCTACGTCTTAAAACATCTCAATACAAAATTTAGAAATAATTCATTTGGCATGAATATATACTTATATTACCACAGGTTGGCCATACATTTTTTGTTTTTTGTTTGAATATTGCTTAATGCTACTTTCAGCAATTTTTCAGTTATATCATGTAGTCCCATCCTTCGTAGGAAAACTGGAAATCCATGTCAATTAAGATTGGAGTCAAGTGAACCCTGCCCGCAGCGAGACTCGAACCCTTGGTCTTTCATGCCAAATATATTTTAGCCCCCTCCCCATTAGTAAGGGGTAAAATGTGTACATAAAGGACTGTTAACAAAAAAATTCTTATTGATCCAACTCAAAAACTACAACTGAATTGTGCTGAACTTGATCTTCATTTTATAGTATTTTAACTGATGTTATGGACACATATCCAAATGTGTTAAAAAACTGACTTACAGACAAACAGAATGCAAACCTATAGTCAGTAAGGGACCAAAACATGTAAATATGAACAAGAGTAATTTTTTTTTTGAAATTCAAGGTTGTTCCACGGGTAGAAGCATTCAGTTTATCTTTACACTATAACTATACATAACATTTGTAGTTGCTTTTTATTCTTGTAGCTGATAATGTCCTCTTAATAATTGTAAATGCATAGTGTCTAACTATTTATAATTTTTGTTTAGTAGATGACTCATAGTCTTAAGATTTATTTTAATAGTAAGAATTTTGAGTTTTATAAAGGTAATCTTGTAGCAGACTTTCAGTGTATCCAAGGCAAATGAAACTAGTTATTATTTTGTATGAATATATGGATATGTTTACACTTCAGTAGTGTAAGCCATGTCCATCATGTATTATTGATAGGACCCTGAACACTAGGTATTAAAAAAGCAACACAAGTCACAAGAACAAAGTTTACGTGCGATTAATTTAATAACATAACATAATGAAAGGCACACACAAAATTTTCAAGAAAGTTTATCAAGTTGAAAATTTCATGTGACAATAATCTTGAGAATAATACCTTGGTGGGGATCTTCTAAAGCGTGGAGGACTGTAATATCTATTGTCATTTCTCCGAGGAGGTGAATACCTGAAAAATAAATAAATTATTTTGAGTTTAATTCACAACAAAAGGAAATGTTTACAATTGTTACATAAAAGGGAAGAAGAAAACAACAATACTAAATATAAAAAAACAAATTTTGCAGTCAATCAGAAAAATTGGTGAATTATGTCAGCCAAATTCACTGAAAGATCAGGATGAAAGTAGAAATCTTTCTAAAAGACATCTTGCACTGTCTGAATTCAACTGGACTTTTTTTTTACAATTTTTTCCAATTTAGAACTTTCAAAGGCAGCCATGTCTACCAGTTGGATCAGCAAAATATAAAATATCTAACAAGAAAATGTATCTGGGTGACACTGAAGTCCAGCTTCACAGATACTGGTGAACAACCCATTTTATTCTATGTCGTAGCGGGGGCATAACAAGTGTGGACACAGAAAAAAATTTCGCCTGCATTCCCCATCATTAACGGAAAAAAATGGTGTCATAAGCATTACGTAAATAGCATTAAATTGCTATAATTTAAAATATACAATGCATGGTTACAGAGAAAAAGACCTAATCCAAAAACTTTAACTTAGTCACTGGTCCATAAAATTGATGTCATGGTCAGTTGAAACCTACGAGACACTCATGTACTAATCATTAGCAATCTATATACCACATACTGTCATCCTACCATGCATGGTTACAGAGGAAAGCCCTAATCCAAAAACTTAGTCGCTGGACTGTGAAATTGAGGTCAACGTCAGGTGACACCTGCCAGACAGTCAGGTACTATTTATCAGCTACCTATATACCAAATATTGTCATCCTACCATGCGTGGTTACAGAGGTACAGCCATAACCAAAAACTTTAACATAGTCACTGGACCGTGAAACAGAGGTCAAGGTCAGGTGACAGGTGACTGACTGGCAGGTACTCATCATAAGCTACCACTGCAGCAAATTTGATGGACTTGGGCTTACAAAGATATGAAGCAAGATGTCTAAGCCGCTGCCACCACCGAATTCCCATACATATGTCTCCCAGTTGCAGGCGAGACAAAAATGCTTCAATTCAAATAAGACGAAAGGACAAATGTATACACAAATGAACACACAGACCAAATAGCAATAGGTCCCCAACTTGTGTTGGCAGTATATAAAAAGGGGACCCTAATACTTTGACCCAGCAAAGTACCAACCCATCTGGCCTTATATTTTCAGAGGAAATTTTTTAGATTCAGCCACGCAGAAACAATTGTTCCAAATGGTTACCATGTTAGACATAAGATGACAATAAAATGAAAAACTTAAAAACCATCTCTTCTAATATCTGTTCTAATTAGCCCACAAGTTTACAAGATAAAAAAACGAAGAATGTGTCCATGGGACACAGATGTCACCACTAAATGAAGTCCCAAACGGGAAGTAGTTGTACGACAGCTCTGAAAGTCGCTTAGGACGTACAACTTGTGATACTGAACCACCCTGCCAAATTTCAAATTGTTCTCATGTACGGTTTCTGAGAAAATCTTGACTTGTCGTAGCGGGAGGGGGGGGGGGGGGGCATAAAAAACAGACTCTAGACATCAGAGCTTCAACCTGGGCAAGTATTTCAATACATAAACATAGACATGTCCAAGAGCACACTTTGCCCTTTACAGACATGACTTTGTGGTAAGGTAAACTGATGGAAATGGACGTGCTGTAAAATGAAAGGGAAGATAAAGATAAAATTACAGAAAAATATATATATTGGAAAAAGCCAAACTTTGTTATAAAGTACAAAAAATCAAGTCAGCAACTTCAAAAAAAACAAGTGTCGACTGTCACGCTCATAAAGCGATACCCCCACTTCGCTTTCAAGTCCAATTATCCCCCATTAATGATATCCGAGGTCAATAAAAATCCTTCATGCACATCTACATATAATGTACTTCCTTTATGCTCAGTTTCATTAAATTTCATCAAGCGGTTTAGGAGGAGTTGCGCTTATGAAGTCTCCCACTGAATACTTTATTTAAAAAGTCTAAGTCCAATTATCTCCCCTGAATAATATCCGACAGCAAAGAAAATTCTTCATTCACATCTACATATGATGTACTTCCTTCATGTAAAGTTTCATAAAAATCTGTGGAGCAATTTAGGAGGAGAAGCGCTTACATGGGATGTGGACAGATGGACAGACAGGGGGATTCCTATATACCCCCACCCCCAAACAAGTTTGCGGGGGGTATAATGCAGGTTTTTATTAATTTTTGCCCTTGATCTTTATGTCAGTAAGTTAAAGAAAATGTTGTCTGACCACAAATGACCATGTAGTTTGACCACAATTGTTTAGACGAATATATATGTTCACATTTGTTGACCCTAGTCTGAAGAAAAAATACCTCTGTCTCTGATCTGGATAATACCTTCTGTTGTCATATCTATTTCTAGGTGGCTCCCATCTAGGTGGTGACCTTCTTTCTCTCCTTGGTGGTGGTCGTTGAGCTATAAACAGACAATGCTTCATATTACATAAAGTTTGTGTCATTCCATTGTTGCAAGTTTCATATTATACTAAAACACATCAATGTACAAGATTCAGGACAATATCGATACATCAAACACACTAATAACTTGTTGTAAGTTATAGGCTATCCTGTTTGCTTAGGAGGAGAAAGCTGGAAAACACAGCAAAACCCTTTGCCTTTAGAAGAAAACTTGGAATCTTACCAATTAGGTTGCAGTCAAACATACCTTATCCCATGTTAGAATTCGATTAGCAATCATAATGATGAAATACTAGTGATTAATAGTAGACATAACCAACTAGGCAAACGGGACACTAAGACCCCAGAAATGTTTTTTACTGTTTAACATCTCCCTCTTTTTCCTTTCTGTACTGTTTTTTGTCAATATGTTTTTCAATAAATCAACTATTTGTAAGATAAAAGCTAAGCAAGGAAAACAAGTGTGGACTTTGAGCAAGCCCACAAAGGGATACCCTCCCCCGCTTCACTTTCAAGTCCAATTATCTCCCCTTAATGATATCCGAGGTCGATATAAATCCTTCATGCACACCTACATATAATGTACTTCCTTTATGCTAAGTTTCATTAAATTTCATTAAGCGGTTTAGGAGGAGTTGCGCTTACAAGGGATGGGACAGATGGACAGACAGACAGGGTGATTCCTATATACCCATGACAAGTTTGCGGGGTATAATTAAAACAATTCCTAGCAAAAATTAGGGCTTTTTAAGTTTCACAAAAATCTTAGTGTATGTTAAAAGGGATACTACCTGGGGATTCTCTAGAAGAATCTGAGTCTGAATCGGAGGAAGAATCTGACTCATTACTCTCCTCATGCTTACGATAGTTTCTCTTGGCCTGAACACCTGTCTTTTCTGGTGATTCCTGTGATGTATTGTTGTCTGTCTGTAATATAACATTATAATATAAATTAACTTTAATGCATTCATAACATGTATGTGTGTATTTACAACAATTATCCAATTCAGACCAGCAAACCATGTAAAGAAAAAAGATTGTTGTTTCTAAACTAAATTTTACTTTGTTTTATTGACAATTTATCTAAAACAGAAAACTGAGGCAAACTTTGTTTAACATGTTATCTGCCACTGATACAATTTAAGCATTTCTGTAAAAGGTTCTAAATTTAAATTCCTGGTAAAATAAAATTTGGTTTTCATTCATCTGCTTAGGTGGAAACAAATAATACCTTCACAGGGTCCAATTGCTACATACAATTTGAATTTTAAGGCCAGATTTGTTTGGCAATTAAAATAAATGTTTTTTTACTGTATATTTCAAGAACTGCAAGGGAGAAATAATTTTTTAATCTACATTCAAAAACTACCCCAGCATAATTTTTTCATCAAACATGATAGCAGGTTATGCAAGAAAATTATATCAATATATAAATAAATATATTCATATCCAATACAGTAGATTTCACTTAGCTGGACACTGGTTAAAAGACTATTCCTGCTATGTGAATAATTTCCTACGTACAAAACTATTTTTTTTAAATTATTTTCTACACTTATCCTTTATTCAGCACTCAGTATTTTTTCCCTTACCAAAGTTCTGGTATTGGCTATATCAGTGAAATAGCCGGTGAGTAAAAAGTAGTAGATAAAAAGAAACAATCTTTTTTTATTAAAAAGGTTGATAACAATAGCCTGATGGGTAAAATAAAAGTGCACTACTTTTTTGTGCAGATACTTTGTTATCCATCATTTTGTGAAGGCATTAAAGTTTAAGCTATAAATTGGAGAACATGACTGTCTGACATGAAAATTAGCTTTACATTAACACTTGTTGACAAAATTCTAGATATATTTTTAAAAGAAACAGGTAAGTAATATTCATCAGGTGGCTATGTTGCAGAGTAGTCTTTTTTAATTAAGCCATCTAACACTGATCATCTGCTTGTCATCACTGTGGGTTCTGAGTTCATGTCTGACTGCAGGCAAGAAGTGCTAAATTCCAGCATTAGCCGAAAGACTTTTCATTATTTTTGGTTCTAAGTTTTACAATGTTTATTACAATAAAGAGGATCTGGACTGATTTTTACTAAAAACAAGTTGTATGGGAAAAAAATATGTATAACATGGGTCTAAAAGTGTACAGGCTTTGGATTCCACTTAATTGCATATATGTTAATAGTATATTTCTCTCAATTGCGTAACATTTTAAAACGCCAAACCATTTCCTATACTTGTCATGTTAAAAATTTCTGTTAATTGCACGAAAATCATTAAGAAATTCAAAAATTCCTGTGTATTGCATAAAATTATTCAGATTTGGACTTACTTGTCCAAAATTGACATTTTCCTAACAAGGTAATAAGTGTCTGGCATTAGAATTATCAAAACAGTTTTGGACAACTTTGTTTCATAATTACAGTCACAAGAATTAAGGTATTAGAAAAGAGTCACCTGAATTGTTTTATGGATCAACACGCTTTTAATTAGAAAATTAAAGTGAAAACTTAATACTTTCAGTTAAAAAATTGCTTTTCTTCTGATTGCACATTCCTGTTAATTGCATATTTTTCTCTGAAAAATTGGTTATGCAATTAAGAGGAATCCATTGTATAATGTTTACCCTGTCAAACAATTAAACAACATTGCAATTTTCCTTGAAATGAAAAAAGACATATTTATGTAACCCTATCGATTCATTCTTATTGATTTTATCAAATAGATGCTATTACAAAGTCTATTGCAAACTGACCAAATAACTTTTTATCAGTAACAGTTCTGATAAAAATGAATATTTAACTGATTTAAGGTGAGGATTTATTACCCTAATGTATAATAATAATACATTTAAGCAATACTTTAAATTTCTTGACAGGTTATACAATAGATTATGGTTGGGGTCTGTTTGCGTCTAATGGTGTAAACAGACCCAAACCATATTATATCATAACCTGTTCAGAAATTTGAAATATTCCTAAAAATTTAATTTAAACTATAAATCTTGACAATTTTAACGTTAAAAACAGCAACGACGTTAGAGCACTATTTGAATTTTAATGGCGTAAGAATAGTGCACGTGACCAATGCAAGTTATATGGTATATAATATGGGTTCCTACATTTGAATCAGATTTCAGCTTACAAAGCAAATTAAATTATTTAATAGATAGAATTTACTTATTCTGGACATAACAAATATAACATCAACTGGAACAAACATATATCCTACCCCATGACGCTTCTCTGTATCACTTTCATCTGATCCTGAACTGCTTGATCCACTGCTAGAAGAACTAAAAATATACCATATTTTCATAAGGATTATATACATAAATTAAGAGTCAGAAAGAATTTTCAAGAAAAGGATTGTATGATATTATATCGGTTACATTGAGTGTAGGACAAAATTCCTCCCATGTTATACCAAAAGGCAGTCAAATTTCAGACCACAGATTACCTTTTTATATCACGTGCCCATCAAGCTTAAATTTCTCTAGCCAATTCAAAATTTTAGTGGTCAGCTACAAATGTTAATTAGGCAGAAAACAAGTTGTGTTAAAATGTGTTAATTTTTTGACGTTTTTTCTCATTGCTGATGATGATTTATTGTGCTCATATCTGTGGTGGACATCAAATTAAATTATTTAATGTAAGAAGTTGTTTCTTCTGGGTCTGATGTTGGCCAGTGAGAATAAGATCTCTCTTCAGAAAACAGCGACAGTTGAGTAAACTTGAGGAATCTGAGACATCTGCTCTAAAAAATTGTAATCTCCAAGGCGACCATCTTCAAAACTCGAAGTCTGAGACATCTGTTCATCTCAGACTCCACAATTCAATAGACCTGGGTCTGTCTACTGTAGAACCACCATTGTGCGATTTCTCAGACTCCTGAATCTAAATGACATCATTGGTTACTCTTGGAGCAAAATCTTGAGGTCCAATTGGTCTTGATGAATCACATCAAAGTGTAATGTTTACTCACTTTACCACTAATTCTTTGTAAAATGAAGCAAACACTCAATCTGTTTTCTGGCGCGAATGCTTGAAATTGTCTTAAAATTGGATTGATTACAAACACTCTGACAGTAACATACAATTCAAAACAAGTTTGACAACGGAATTGATTTTCCAGATTTTGTAGTCGCCAAAACCTGATAGTTAAAGTAGTCAACTGTTTTAGTAGAGGGCTAAAATTCCACACATAAATTTACAATATTATTTTTTTCAACTGGCCCGCAAGTTCTTTTTAAATGTAACAATTTGTTTAGGATTTTCTGTTAAAAATGTACATATAAAAATTAATTATAAACTAATGTTACAGAAATTTTGGAGGAATCATTTAGAGATAAAATCTATTTATATCATATCTAAATTCCCCTACAGAATATGTAACTAATTACAAATGTTGTAAACTTTTTTTACATATCTGTATTTACCTTTGGCTTGATGCACGATTTTCCCGTTCCCTTGAAGGTGGCATTCTGTTTCTTTTCGGGCTAGGAGAACTTCTTCGTCTTGGTGACCTTGACCTTCTTCTTTGATCCATTCTCCTTGGTGATGGTCTATAACGATCTCTTGATCGTGATCTTCTGCTATATGATCTCTTTCTGGACCTGAGTTCAAATGTTATCAATGTTAAAAAGAATTTGAGAAATAAAATTAGGATTCCTAAAACAAATTTCAATTAGGCTACAAATAAAATTATGTTTCAGGTAAAATTCTATTTTAGTATAGCTGACAGCTTGAATTGAATGCATGATTGTAGGGTATCCATTAGCAGACCACAATTTGCCAAATGGTATCAGAGGAAAGAATTTTGTTAAAATACATTATCTGGAGCGCCTGAGAATGCAAAATTAATCTATGATTACAACTGTTAAAGCATTTGAATAGCAGGGACCATGCTACTTTATTAACTGAGCATTACCTTGAACCAGATGTTCGTCTCCTTCTTGGGTCTGACCTTGACCTACTCCTTTGCCTTCTGTCACCACTGTGTGATCTAGATCTTGACCTTTTTCTTCTGTCTTTATCTGATTTTTTGCTATCATCTATTTCCTCCTTTTTATCATCTTTGCTTCTGAACAGAAATAAGAAGCAAATGCAAACAATCACAGACATATTTGAGATAATTACTATGCCAAATTTTGGATATGTTTTGTGAACATTTTGCATCCACAATTTATTAGCTAGAAACCCTGTCATTTTCAATTTCACTATAAATGATTACATGCTAGTAAGAAAACAACTAATTCTAAGGTCATATATGTACTTCTTAATTGGATTAGGGCCCAGCGCCATAAACATTTTCTTTGCTGAGAACTTTTTTATTCTCAATTTCATCCAATCAAATCTATCCTTTTCCAATGTTGTCATGGTAGTTGAGTAAATTTTCATGCTGAGCAATTTTTTTTTACTCAAGTAGGTTTTATGGCGCTGGGCCCAGGTGTCTACTCATGATAAATTTAGACCCTTATATCTAAAGTTCATAATACATGTCCATTAAAAAGAAAACAAAAAACAATATTTACAGTTCCAAAGTTGTTGTATCATAATGAAATTTCTATGTATTTTTAAAGTTAGACACTCGTCTGAGATTTATAGATTGGTCATGTTTTTTAACCAGAGGCTCTTAAGAGCCTGTATCGCTCACCTGATTTTATAGGCAATGAAGATGGCATTTCCCTGATGTTAAACTAAGTCCTGTAATTTTCAATAAACTTTAAATAGGACCATCCAAACAATATTACTAGAAAGCTTTGTTTCATTGGTTAACCGGTTGTATAGAGAAGATTTGTTTTATTTGCCCATAGGGTCCTATGTTAAACTAAGTCCTGCGCCGTGGTGGCCATTTTGAATTTCCAATTGCCATAAAAAACATAAACTTTATAAAGGACCATCCAAACAATATTGCTAGTAAGTTTTTGTTTCCATTGATTAACCTGTTTCAGAGAAGAAGCCTTTAAAAACTTTTTCCCATAGGGTCCTATGTTAAACTAAGTCCTGCGGTAGCGGCCATTTTGAATTTCCAATTGCCATAAAAAACATAAACTTTATAGAGGACCATCCAAACGATATTGCTAGTAAGTTTTTGTTTCCATTGATTAACCGGTTTCAGAGAAGCAGCCTTTAAAAACTTTTTCCCATAGGGTCCTATGTTAAACTAAGTCCTGCGGTAGCGGCCATTTTGAATTTCCAATTGCCATAAAAAACATAAACTTTATAGAGGACCATCCAAACAATATTGCTAGAAAGTTTTGTTTTGATTGGTTAAACGGTTTCAGAGAAGAAGCCCTTTTAAACTTTTTTCTCATAGGGTCGAATGTTAAACCAAGTCCTGCGGTGGCGGCCATTTTGAATTTCAGATTGGGATAAAAAACATTAACTTTATAGAGGACCATCCAAACAATATTGCTAGTAAGTTTTGTTTCCATTGGTTGACTGGTTTCAGAAAAGAAGCCTTTCAAACTTTTTCCCATAGGGTCCTATGTTAAATTAAGTCCTGCGGTGGCAGCCATTTTGAATTTCCAATTGCCATAAAAAACACAAACTTTATGGAGGACCATCCAAACAATATTGCTAGTAAGTTTTTGTTTCCATTGATTAACCGGTTTCAGAGAAGAAGCCTTTTAAAACTTTTTCCCATAGGGTTCTATGTTAAACTAAGTCCTGCGGTGGCGGCCATTTTGAATTTCCAATTCCCATCAAAAACACAAACTTTATAGAGGACCATCCAAACAATATTGCTAGTAAGTTTTGTTTTGATTGGTTAAACGGTTTCAGAGAAGAAGCCCTTTTTAACTTTTTTCCCATAGGGTCCTATGTTAAACTAAGTCTTGAGGTGGCGGCCATATTGGTTTACCAATCAAAATAAAAAACACAAACTTTGTAAAGGTCCATCCAATGAACATTATGGCCAAGTTTGGTTTCAATTGGCCAAGTGGTTTCAGAGTAGAAGATTAAAATGTAAAAAGTTTACAGACGCCGCCGACGACGACGACGACGGACTCAAAGTGATAACAATAGCTCACATGACCCTTTGGGTCAGGTGAGCTAAAAAGAGATGTGTTTTCTCGTCCATATCTCATCGAAGGGCGACAGCTTAACAACATCTTGACAGCGAGCTGAGATGGTAGAGCTAGTAGAGTGAGATGGAATAATATCGCACAAAAAGATCAAAGGAAAATACTGCAAAATAGCGATAATAAATTTTAACAGATAATTTTTTTATAACTACAAACTTGAAACCTGCTTACTCTTTCTCTTTTGAAGCATCTCGTCTTTTTGGTGATTGTGAAGACGATTTTTTATCCTTCTTTTCTGTCTCTACATCAGGTAAACTGGGACCATTCTCCTTATCTTTTACACCTAAATTTTCTTTCTTATCAATATTGTTCTCTTCATTTTTCTTTTTGTCTGCATCATTACCCTGTTCATCGTCAGATTGCATTTTATCTTTAGAGGAAGAGGACTTGTCTTCTGACTCACTTCTACTTCTTTTTTTATCTCGTGACCTACTCCTCCTTCTTTCTCTAGACCTACTTCTTTTATCTTTCTTTCTTTCCCTTGATCTACTTCTGGAACTTCTACAAATAATCATTGTTGTAAATGATACGTTAAGTGTCTCATATAACAAAATAACTACCAAATTTTGTTTGAAATTGGTTATTGTTCGTATTTTTGCACACAGTTAAATATATATACTTGTATAATGCTTATTGTACTTTTTGTTTAATGCTACTTCATAAACTTTACAGCTATATGAATGCATCCAGTTTTATTGTTAGAGGAAGCATTCAGTAACCTCAACATTTTTCATCCTTAACAATTTAGGTTGGAGACTAGCACACACTGCCTGCAGCGAGACTCTAACCAACAACGTCAGTGTTTACAGACAAGTGATAAATAGTAGATAAACTTAACCATCTCACACTGTAATAATTGTTTTATACAGAACAGAAACATATATGAATAAATTCCATTATATTCTTGTGGTGCTCAGGTATACAGTATAAAAACAACACATTTTAAAAAGTTGCAATAGAAACATATCAAGCAAAGTGCTAGTAACATCAAAGACATGAATTTCTTAAATAGTTGGAAGTATATGATCACCAAAGTTCGATTTTCATGAGGTTTTAACATTGGTATTCACATATAACAGATAACACAATTTTTTATTTCTCATATTTACGAACTTTCAACAATGATGAACTACATGGCATTTAGTTCTTAAGGTGTTCAATAAAAGAAGTCATTATTTTGCTTAAGAGACATAGTGGTCTTTGTAAACATTAAATGAGTGTATTTTCTAAAATGCTGAAATGATAGATAGGGAAGAAGTTTTCATGTCATAATGCTGGTACATTAAAGGCCCGTTAGTACATGCAGATGTTGAAAAACAGTAGGACCATTGAGCCCCTTTAAAGGGCTAAATTATATGTCCTTATGAAGTAATCAAAAGTTTAATCCTAATCTGTCCATTTCCTTTCCATCAAGGATTTACTGCTGGTTAACTTGTTCTTTTCCTGAATATTGCTAAGTACTGCTTGTGGGCACTAAGCAACCAATCAATTAATCATAAGTTATTACCTAGGTGATCCTCTGTCTCTCTTTTCTTGTTCTTTTCTTTCTCTACTCAACTGTTCACTAATCTGTTCTTGACTTTTCTTTAGGTTGGCTTGAATTCTTTCTTGCTCAGCCTAAAGCATAACAATGCATTTGCATGTAAAGCAATTAAATGGAAAATTATTTCATGATTAATAATATTCAGTTAGCAAGTGTTAAGTTACCCAATTAATCTTCTCTAATGAACCAGCCAACTCAAGATATCTTGAACAAATTCTCTAAGGAACCAGGCTACTCAAGATACCTTGAACAAATTCTCTAAGGAACCAGGCTACTCAAGATACCTTGAACAAATTCTCTAAGGAACCAGGCTACTCAAGATACCTTGAACAAATTAGGTAAGACTAGTTTCCGAAAAAATACTGTGTTGATTAATTACCCGTAAGTAATTAATAATATGATTGTGAAAACTCTTCATATTTTCCATTTTAACGCTTACTACACTTTAAAAGGGAGATGTGAGGATCTGAAATGAAAACTTTGGCCCAGAAGTCTTTGGAGGAGATTCTAGTGAGAAGGTTAAGGAGACTATAAACATATAATTTTGCAGTTGTGATATACATTCTTCTTTAAGTTACACTAATTTTTTTATTTTTCTGGATTATTTCTGTAAATTTGTTTTTCAACTATAAAACACTTCATTCAGTTTATTGTTTTTAATTAATATTCATGATACCCAATATGGTCGAACAACTCATTTTTAAAAAAAACCATATATACATTACAAAATATACATGTGAGAAAAAAAAATATTTGTATACAAGTATAAAAAAAACATCACATTATATTGTATACATCATCATGATCTCAACATAAAGTCATGAATATGTCACCTTTATCTGGACAATATAGATAATATTGTATTAAACCCAGTTATATACCTGTCTTTTCTTGATTTCTTCTTTCTTCTGTTCTATGAACTGTTCTGGTATCCCACTAATATGGTTCTGAGCACTCACTAGTAACTCCCATAATTCACCAAGAAATATGCGAGCATTCTTTGGGTTGAGGAAACCAGTCAGGTTGATCTGTATGTCCTTAGGATCTGGATGCTGCAGCGAGACAATTGGGAAGAACTCAAATAAAACAAGAGTTCACATAAGAACTTAGTACTAGTGAAAAAATTCTTGGTCTTTAAATATTTGGTAGCCTTATGTATACTTTATTCATTAAAATTGTGCTTTCGTTTTATTCCTAACGGTATTAACCGCATATTCAAAAGTTGACAATAACAATACAAATATAACAGTGGAAAAAAAAACAACAGTTCATAATATATGGTGCTCCACCTTTAAATTTGACATAACAAACCACAAGCTCAGTATAAAGTACTAGTAAATTTTTCTTTCTACAACAAAGTACCACATTTTTCAAGTTCTTAAATCCTGCTCATCGTTGTTCTGGCATATTTTAATGTATAACCTTGAATTAAAATAAAACAATCATTAAGAAAGATTTCATCAGAAACATTTTACAATATTAGTGTGAAACAATGTCTCTTCAACTGAATGCCTCCATCATTTTAAAAAATCAAATTTCCTCAATTTCGACATCACAATCAACGATAGAACAAATGAACATTTACAATATAAAAACATGTAATTTTTTTTGAAAGATAGGTATACTTAACTTTTGATATCAATACAAACCGATGTGCCATCGGTGTCGTGTCTTTGGATCCTAAACATTTATGTGTCGTAGCCCTTTTTCTTGGACTTGAAGGGAGGTATTTTTTATGATCATCGCTGATTGTTAAAGAGGAAACATCAAGATATAAGTTAAACTTTCCAATACAAGATATCAACAAAACAACACATCACTAAAGAACTTACTATCCATTAAAACTCTTTGTGTAACCATATTTCTTATTTTCGGGGATAACAAATGAGTTTAACACAAAAATTATATCCATGAGTAACTATGAATGAAATTTAACTGTTGAGATGTGTAAATTTTGATGCTTCAAAAATATAAAATCTGCATTTGATGAAAGCCCCACATTGGTCAAACAGTCAGAGGTATATATATCTTCTAAAGAAGCTCACAAATAAATGTTCAAAAGTCACTCAACGACACTATATGAAGGTCTTAAAAGCAAAGGGTTTTAAAATCAATAGCCATATATTAAATAAACAGAACAGGAATAATAATCGCAAGTGACCTCATATTGCAAGTTTATTTAGCAATTTTGAGGTTTTATTTGAAAATAATTGTTTTAATTAATACATGCTATCCTTGTTTTCTTTGGTTTAAAATTAGTGATATGTAGTTATGTGGAGGACTTCAGTTAGAGTAAAATTTATTATGTATTGAAACTTTATAGTGTTCCTATAAATCATTATTTTTTGTACTAAGGCAAAAAATCATATGCATATTCTTGTTCATTTAGTATATTTTAATTATAAATCCTTACCTTGAAACTATTTGTTTTACAACTAAACATAAATATGCAATAAAAAAATGTAAAAAATAAATTACCCTTGATTCTTCCAGCTGATTGTAAACAAATTCTACAACTACATCATCTTCAATTCCCAATAATTCAGTAATCCTTTTTGCTATCCAAGGCTTTATACTGTCAACATTAACTCGTGACATATCAACCTGCAAGAAAAGATTGTACATATATTTTATAAGTTGAAAACATTCAATGAAAAGAACACCTTCATAACATCGGCTAAGCAAATGCTGTATATAGTATCCTAAAGGTTTTAATCTGCAGAGGAACATTTTGCCTATTTTCTTACAAGAAATAGTGGTGATAACAGGTAAATTTTTAGTTTTCAAAAAAGTTTAAGTTTACATTAAACTGTAAAAAAATTTAGTTTTTAAAACACAGCATGTACATGTACATTCCAAAGCCAAGTAAGAAATTGTCAAAGCATAACTCCTGCATAAACTAGAGGCTCCCAGGAGCCTGTATCGCTCACCTGAACCTGACACCAAACAACCCTTTTTTATCCAGCTTTTCTTTGCTATAAGGAATTGCCCAACACTTCTGCAAAAATCATTAATTTTGACCTTTTAAGGGAAATAACTCCTATAAGGAGGATCTTTGATGGTTAGAGGGAGAAGGGAGGTTCACTTCAATTTTGCTGTACCTGTTATACTTTTTTAACTATCAGTCGAAAACTCTCTCGACCCCCCTCCCCCTTTTTCATTTTTTCTATTTTAATCCAACGTAGCTATGTAGGTAGTCAGGTGTCATGATTTGCACAATTTTGGTAGAGGACATCCTAAAGATGATGTGTGCAATGTTTCAAAGCAGTCCTTTCATTGGTTTAAGAGGAGAAGATTTTTTAAAATCAAGTAAAATTGATTAAAAAAATGTTCAAGGAGAATAATTCTTAAACGGTTTATCAGACAATCTTGACCCTACAGTCATTTTTGTAGCCCTCATAGAGCAGAACAATTAAGCAATGCTAACTTTTTCTCTAGTTCTAATAATTTTCAAGATTTTGAGGCAAAAATGTCAAAAATAATCAATTTCGACAATTAAAGGGCAATAACTCCTATAAGGAGTCATCATACAACTTTGACCCAATGGAGTGTTTTGTATAGCTTTAGATGCTGAAGAAGGAAAGTCTCTTCGGTTTTCCTGTATCTGTTATACTTTTTGAACTATAAGCAAAAAACTGTATTTTGACCCCTCTGTTCTATTTTTAGCCATGGCGGCCATGTTGGTTGGTCTGAGGCCATGATTTGGGCAAACTTGCTAGAGGGCATTTTACTGATGATGTATGCAAAGTTTCAAAGCAATCCCTTTAGTGGTTTTGGAGGAGAAGATTTTTGAAGAAAAGTTAACGACGACCACGGACGCCAAGTGATGGCAATAGCTCACATGACCCTTTGGGTCAGGTGAGCTAAAAAGTAATTTTGCAGGTTTAAAAAGCATTAAGCTAGATTGCTAATAAAATTTAATGTGTGCTGTTGCCTGGACATTATGATATATATAGTATCAACTCAAAACATTTAAAGATGTGATTTTGTTTGCAGAATCTCAGTTTCTTTTTACCTTGGATTCAATGGATTCAGCAAATCTCATTTGCTTCATCAACTTCTTTTTCTTGTCTGTAAATCTGTTATCCTGATCTGCACTGGTACCCTGAAAAAAAGTCAATAATTTGCAGTTATTGAAATCATTGACATGTAGGCCATAAAATATACTGATAATGTGTAAACTAGCATTTAAAACAACCTCATTGTTCAACAATGATAAGGACAACTGAACATTATATTAGAACGAGTACAAAGATTACTTCACTAGTCTAGTTTGAAAATTGTTTTTTTTTGTTTTACATATTTATTGTACAGGGCTTTCAACCAATTTTAGAGTAGGTGTCTCCAAAAGAAAAAGTAGACAACCACACACGACGGCCGGCAACGCCGACCGTTGCGCCGAGCTTGCTCGGGGCCTATTTCGGCCGGGGGTCTTGGGGCCGCTGAAGGCCCCCAGAAGCGCTGGGGTAAATAACGCAAAATCCTGCATTCTGGCAGTCTCCTGGAACTGAACTTTAGTTTTTCAAATGACCCTTTTTTACTTAAAATTTTTAACTTTTTGCCTAACTTCTTAGAAATTTGTATGTCTCATATCAACAAATGAGATGCCAAGTTTAGGTTGTATATTCAATTTATTATGATTTCAAATTTTGACATGTTCATGTTGCTTTTTCTTTCAGTGCTTGATGTTTTGAGACAAGTAGACAACATTTTGAGAATTAAGTTGTATTAAAGTGTATTTATTCAAAATTGTTTGGTTTCTTTTCTTTATCATGTTTATCAAAACATTTTTTTTTCATGTTCTGTTCTATTGACATGATTGTGATGTTATAGACATGTATTAGCATTTATAAAATAAAAGTTGACTGTCAGCAGTTTTCACGTTTTTGCAATAGAGCAAGCAGCAAATTCAATGCAAATTATTATTTTTTTTTCAATTTGGGCAGATACAGTGTACCAAATAGATATATTTTGAGGGTGCATCCCCCTTTTCAACCAAGTTGACATGAAAGACAAGTCCTTCAGATGGACATCTTTTTCTCACATTTTACACAATACAGAAAGTTTCATATTTTTACTTTGTAGTACATTTTCTGTCTCGCTGAAATTATATTTTGGGCCACGTGGGCCGGGCTTTATAAAAAAGACAACAAGTAACAAGTGTCAACTGTTATTCTATTTAATTTATTACATCATATTTCCGTTTGTTACTTCAAGTGCACATATTAGTCGACGCAAGTCAGCTTATAAGGATTAGGACCGACCCATCTGTTGTGGAAGTGGTTCGCCTGATAAAGGCGGTTTTTACAGATTTGGTAACTGGTAACATAAAAATAAACTTCGTATTCAATGTTTCTGTTGCTTTTAAACATACCCGTGTGATCTCTTCGGGTTTTCTTAAAACCAAAACCAAACAGGGTTGTATTTGATCGTTTCATGCAAACATCTCGTGTTTTATTAATTTTTCGGAACACCTCAAAGTCTTTTCGTTTTATAAATGTCCATATCTGATGAAACCTTCCGAGTAATCAACCCTAATTATAGACGACCAATCAGCGACCGATAAATCTCTCATCTAAATTTAGCGTAAATAAACATCATGTTTTACTTCCGTAATGCTAATGATATTTACCGGCATCGATAAATTAAGATAAGGAGAATTACGACAAATATTTTTTTGTAACTTTTATTACTTTTCTGGACATTAAAGTAGCCGGCGCTTTTGGTGAGAGTAGGCGGCGGAATTTCGCCGCCTACCGCCTACTTTTGAAAGCCCTGATTGTATTTAAAATTATTTGCTAATACAAAATCAAAATGTTTCATTTCAAGTAGTTTGCCTTTAATCAGACTGAAAATTATAAGGAGGAAATTTTAAATTGGTCAATCTGAACAGATTTAAAGGATAATGTGACATGACAAATCTTCATTTCTCTCAGTGTAGATATGCACAAATCAGACAAAGAACAAAGCAGAAACAATGGTGAATTTAATAGTATTGTGCAATTCTTTACAAGAAGAAAATTTTCAATTTGTACATATCAGTATATTTTTAATTAAAAAATTAACACGTCATTAAAACTTTGTGGGAAAGTTTACTCGAGATGGGGAAAGCCTTTTTATAGAGGACACTTTCCCATGTAAAGTTTAGTTAGCAAAACAATCTTAGAACACTGTATACGTTTACATGCATGTGTGTAAAGAAAGTCACATGATCCATATGAACAAACAAATTTAATTTTGACATAGATAAAATTGAAGTGTTTAATTTTTACATATAAAACAAAGATATAAGACACATTTTTTGAAATCTCAAAAATGTTAATTTTTAAAATTTTTTCTGACATCACCACTGGAATGCAGAGGCACTGTTATGGTGCTCTGAAGTAATGTCAAGAACAGTATATGATGCTCGCATTGTAAACCAGGAATATATAACAACTCGCCCCACTATTGAGTCGCCCCATATTAATAACGAGTCACCCCACTTATGTAAAATATAAAATTTATAATAGAAATTTATATATTTAATACTTTATAATATAAATAAATACATTCAGGGAATTTTTTAGCGCTCGCCACTTTCGTCATTGACGAAATCATTTGAAAATTGACGATAGATTTCTAAATCAATTTCGTCACCTGATTTCCAACAAGTACTAAAATTTTTCGTTACAAATTCATTCTACCAATTTTAAAACGACATATTTATGACCCCGACGCCAATTAACAGGAAATTTAATTATGTCACCTCGATAGTTATAAACTGCAGGTGTCAATCGCCGAATCGATGTTTTTACAGGTAATCCGATTAACATGATAAAGTGGTGCTCCTGGTCAATATACGCAAACAAAAGTGTCGTAGATCGTACTGATGCGTACAGACTTCCTCCTTTTGATAAAATATGTAATGCAAATAAAAATTGCAAAGATTTTGCGTATTTCACTCATTTTACGTATGTTTTGCTGGTTTCAAATGGATCACGCGCCATTTGTGTACATCCGAGATACGTCTAAATACCGTTGGCTACCACCTTGAAAAACGAAGAGTACAACGGCCCTTAATGAAAAATTGTTACCGATTGATATACAAACACTTTTTAAATAAGTTTTAAAATTAAAATTCTTTGAAAATTTATAAACATTTTGTTATAATCATTTTTTTTAAACAATTTATACACTGCAATTGAAAGAATAGTTTTTTTTTACTATGATATTTCACCAGTACAATGAATGCATGCTTCTGAGCAGATGCTTATACGGCTCATCCGCTAAAGTGACTAAAGCCCTCAAAATCCTAAAAAATTCCCTGACATTGATAGTATCAACTTTTAAATTTGGGTATATTGTACTCCTTGGTGTTTTAATTAATCGAAATTGTACTCTTAATGTAAAACTATTAAATGCTGCCTGTAAATTTAAGTGTAGAATAATGTTAATCTTACATTTTATTGAAAACAGTTTTCTTAAAGTTTAAAAAGGTTGTCTAATTGTTAAAAAATTTGTAACGTGCTTGCTTATTCAAACTACAACGAGACAGTTAACAAGAGACCATAAAAACAACCATTGTAGTTAATATGTAAAGGGGACAGACATACGCTTTAGGAAAAACCCTTACTGCATACTAGTAGTAAAAATTCCGATCATTTGGATGCAAAATATCTTTTTACTGGAATTTTATGTAAATAAATTTAGTCTTTTAAAATTTAAATCAATGAATTTGCCACGTGGAATTGGCACTTATTAAATGATTTTCAGGTACGAATTAAAGAATATATTTGTACTAGTACTGCCTCCCTCTTTTTTATTTTTTCCTTTCTTCCTCACCCTTTCTCCTTTCTCCCTCTCCGTTGCTCTTTTCTCCCTCCCCTTTGCTCCTTTCTCCCTCCCCTTCTCTCCCACTACCCTGTCCGCCCTCTCATACAAGACTTATACAAAACTACGTTTTTGTTATTGTTAAAAACTTTAATATGAATGTAGGCGCAGCCAAATGTGAGCATCGAACATTGTTCATGTCATTACTTCTTTGCCCCCTAACAGTGCCTCTACATTTCATTATGACTTGACGTCTTATCTAATGTGTCGGTGACGTCACAAAACTTTAATTTCAAATACAGCGTTTCAGATTGAAAAAATTTGTCTGCCATTTTTGTAGTAATTTAAAAAATAAACACTTTAATTTTATCGATATCAAAATTATTTTTGTCTACTTTTGTATTATATATTTTTTCGTTCGTCTACAATATTTTCTTTGGATAGCTCAGCTACCATCTGAAATGGATTTGTTCATTTGGATCACGTGACTTTTTTACACACCCTCATGTTACCGTATAGCTCGCATCTGTGATGCTCGCTATTATGGTAACATTCTCGTAATAAATATTAGGTTTTACACCATTTTGAAAGTGAAGGTACATAATCTTGTTCAAAACCCAGTATCTGTAGCATATGCCAATCTCAGACAATTTTGACATTAAAGACAATAAATTACTTCATTATAATATTAACTACATTGGTTAACTTTTTATCCTTTAAAACTGTTAATCCCATCAAAGTTAATCATGATTGATTGATTGATTAATGGTGTTTAACGCCCGAGCAGCAATAAACAAGCAAACATTCAATGGTATAATTATTGCAATTAATTAAAGAAGTGAACACGAGTTCACTTTAATCTCAAGAGATACACCGCCAATTAAAACACCTAGCAATAAAATTATGCAAATTAAAAAATTTATACTATAAATTTAATTAAATATATTTTAAAATATTAAAGTTGTAAACTTATATTATATATTTTACATATGTGGGGCGAGTTGTTATTGAGTGGGGCGACTCGTATTACATGTGGGGCGACTCGTGATGGGGCAAGTCGTTACGATAACATAAACCAGTAGTGCACAGCAATAAAGATCTCTGAATAGTTTTACATTTGTGAAAGCTGCAAATTTACGGAATGAAAAAAAAACACCAGCAAGCATTTACGTGCATATATTATTTTTGTTGGTGGTGGATGTCACATTGATATTGTAGTTGTATTTAGTATATGGGACTGCGTAGTCCAACACTTACACTGAAGAAAGCTTTCCCCCGACTCATTACAAAAAATTCGCTTATTTTTGAGTTTGGGCTATATCTCTCTTTAGAAAATGTATTCTGACCTTGTTAGACGAAGAGGTAAATGGCAATGACATTTTTTTCTTATGTTAGTTGGCTTGGTAGATCTTGTCATGAATGACCACCACTCAGCTTTCGTTTTCGTCGTAGATTACGTAGTTGAGCAATCTATCAAAGAATGCAATTGAACCCCCCTAATTTTGATTGTTATAAAGATGCAACCGATCGTGAAGAAGGTTAAATCTGGCCTGGTGGTAATGTCAAGACCTTAAAAAAGCCGGCATCTGTCATTTTGAAACTTTCTGTGCACGTTTCGTTTGCAAACAAAATGGACGCAGACTTGACCCAAAATGCACCCGTACCGGAAATCGAATGTGTCAGACATATTAGGTGTACGCTTAACCCGTAAAACATTATTTTTAATATATGCACAGCCTAAATGCGAGCATCGCACATTGTTCGACGTTACTTTAAAGCACCCTAACATTTTAACCCGGGATTTCAGTCATGCCAGCCAGCCCTCTAGCCAAGTGAGCTAAAGAAGTACTCCGTAACCTCAGTAGATATAAACTGGCTATATATCTACTATCTGCTTGACTTGACTTGGGGAGTTTTTTACGTCCTACACCGACAACTTAATGCCCTTGGTCGGACGGTCCTTACGGACATGGATTTTGGGGGGTTTAATAATGTGGCTATTTTAGAATTTAATAATTTGAGTTTTGGACAAAAAATCATTAACATTTAATATAATTCACTTTTAAGGTAAAGGTGTCCTTACTGGTATTTATTTTACCTTCTACGGAGGCTAATTTTTGTTTGATATCCTCTATTATTTATCATCCTTTCTATTATTATTATTATTATTATTATTATTATTATTATTATTATTATTATTATTATTATTGTTATATTTAAATTACTTACGTTGTTTATGTAATTTTCTGTTTTTATTTTTTATTATAAATATATTTTTATTTATTTTTTTATTATTTATAATTTTATTTTATTTTATTTTATTTTTTTTTTTATTTTTTTTTTTATTTACATATATACATATATACATACATAAGCTTATCTTTGTACCATTTTTAAGAATCAGTAGGCGCCCGAGACGAGCTCTTGGCTTACCTTGCTGTAGAATATATTTTTTATATCTTTTTTTACTAAAGTGTCTTATAATAATACGCGTGTTCCCCAGTAGGCGCCCGAGACGAGCTCTTGGCTTACCTTACTGGGGAGTATTAGTTATGTTAGTTTACTAGAGGGTGTTAGTATAATACGCGTGTTCCTCAGTAGGCGCCCGAGACGAGCTCTTGGCTTACCTTACTGGGGAGTATTAGTTATGTTAGTTTACTAAAGGGTGTTAGAATAATACGCGTGTTCCTCAGTAGGCGCCCGAGACGAGCTTACCTTACTGAGGATTGTGTTAGTTACATAGTTTAGTAGATATGGGGTAGTTGAATATTACGCGTTCTCCTTATAAGGTGCCCGAGACGAAGCTCTTGGCTTACCTTACTTTGGAATAGTTTAATTAGAGAGGAGTATTTGAATCTTGCGCGTTTTCCTAAATATGTGCCCGAGACGAAGCTCTTGGTCTACTATACCGAGGAATAGGTTTAGTAGATTGGGGTACTTTATTTAGACACATTTCCCTAAGTAGGTGCCAGAGACGAAGCTCTTGGCTAACTTCTCTTTTGAGGTCAATGTTTGAAAGGCGCGACCGTCGCAGAGGACATCTGTTTAGTTTATATATGATGGATCCAAAGTGTAGTATAAAAGAAATAATTTGATTCGTCAAAACCGTCGCGGTGCTGAATTGAGTATTTTTAGATTAGTTTATGGTAATCTATTTCCGTGATGAAATTGGCCAAATGTTTATATACAGATTCTCTAATGCTTAAAGGGGGTGCTAGTAGTTGTTGGATACCTAACTGATCTATGTTCATTTTCGCCAGTTCTTCTTTGAGTTTTTGCCTAGCTGTTTGATGTTTGTCACAGTTTATCAACATGTGAGTTATATCTTCCGGAGCATTGCAGTGATGGCAAAGCGGAGATACATTTCTTACATACTGACCTATTTGACCTGCCAAAAGTGTTTTTCCTAATCTTAATCTTGTGATAGATTTGCAATGAAAGCGGCTTCCTTGAAGGAAAAAAGGTTTTTGTCCTATTGTTGGGTTTAAATTATGATACCATGAACCGGTGTGTTCGTTCCAAATATTTTGCCATTTTATTTTGAATATTTGTTTAATTATGGAATGAAATTCGTTAGAACTCATCGGTAATTTAAAGTCAATTTTATCTTTTTGTAGGGCTGCTTTTGCTAATCGGTCTGTGGTTTCATTACCGATTAAACCTACGTGCGCGGGAATCCATTCAATTGTTAAATCAATATTTTTGGAACGTATATCTGCTGCCAAACAATAAATAGAATCGAGGATATCGGGTCTACTCGATTCATCAGTTTCTATTGATTGGATTGAGCTCAGGGAATCTGTTAGTATTACAGCTTTTTCAATTTTTGTATGATTAGTTATGATTATTGACATTGCTTGGTGGATAGCAAGCATTTCGGTTGTATAAACAGAGAGATTGTCACTACTGCGGAATGATCTGGAATAGTTATATTTAGGGATAAATATACCGTATCCTGTTTTTCCAGACACCGGGTCTTTAGACCCATCCGTATATATTTTGATATGATTTTGGTATTTTTGATCAATATATTCTAATGTCAGATTTTTTATTTTATTAGGATCGTCTGTTTTATTGAAAGTTGAAGAAAGATGGCGAGATGTTTTTGCTGATTTTTGGTCCCACGGGGGAATCGAACTGGATTTTTTTTCAAGTATTTCGGTTTCCAATAAATTGTTTTCGGTTAATATTTTTCGTACCCGGTACCCAAATGGGTATTTATTAGGTTCCCATTTATGAGCTTTCACTCTATATTCTTTACAGTCAGCTGTTACTTCGTTTGCTGGGTTTTTAGTATTTTGTTTACAGCGCGACCAGTATTTAAGAGAAAGTTCATCTCGGCGAATTTGAAGTGGTTTTTCTCCGGCTTCTACCAATAGATTTTGCACCGGAGTTGCTTTTAAAGCCCCGAGAGCTATTCGTAGACCTTGATATTGAATCCTATCTAATTTTTCTTTCGCGACGGCACCTGCTGAGTTGTAAACTTGGGACCCGTAATCATTTACCGATCTAAGTAATGAGCGATATAGCATGAGTAAGGTCTCTGTATTCATGCCATAGTTGTTAGCTTTAACATATCTCATTAGATTTAGAATGGGTTTACACCTATCTTGGATATATTGAATGTGTTTGTTCCATGATAGCTTTTTGTCGAAGATAAGGCCTAAGAATTTAATATGATTTTGGAATTGTATTGGCACGTTGTTGAGTTTTAATTTGATGGGGTTAAATAATTTTTTGTTACCAAAGACTACGCCTATTGTTTTTGTTTCCGAAATTTTGAATCCCCATTTTCTAGACCAGTCGGTAATGTTATCAAGGGTCCATTGCATTTTTTTTTGAAGTATTGATATTTCATGTCCCCTATACCATATCGCACTGTCATCGGCGAACTGGGACAGTTGACCTTTGTCGTGTATTTGATTACACAGGTCGTCTATCATGATATTAAAAAGGGTAGGGCTGATGACGCTGCCCTGGGGGACCCCATTTTGTATGTCAAATATGTCGGATTTATCATCATTAACTTTAACTTGTATTTTACGATCTTTTAAAAAGTCTTGTATAAAATTAAAAATCCTTCCCTGAATTCCGTAATTTTTTATCTTATGAAGAAGGCCTACCCGCCAAACGAGGTCGAAAGCCTTTTCAATATCTAAGAAAACAGCAAGTAAAAATTGATTATTAGCTTTAGCTTTTTGGATTTCACTTTCTAGTCTAACGAGGTGATCTATTGTAGACCTCCCTTTCCTAAATCCGCTTTGATTGTTTTTAAGTATATTTTTGCTCTCTAGATGATATACTAGTCTAACGTTTACCATACTTTCCATGAGTTTGCAGAAACTTGATGTTAAAGATATCGGCCTGTATGATTTAGGATCAGATTTATCTTTGTTTGGTTTCGGAATTGGGATAATATTGGCGTGTTTCCAACTTAGTGGTAATATGCCTTTTTCCCAGACGGAATTGATAAGATTTAAAACTATTTTAAGCGTGTTTTCGGGCATATGTTTGAACATTTCATATGAAATTTTATCGTCGCCCGGTGCTGTGGCTTTTTTACCTTTTAAAACTTTAATAAACTCTTCCATAGTAAAAGGTTTATTTATTTCCTTATTGTTTTGATCATTGTCAATTTGTTTATCCATGATATCGCTGTTCGTGAGTTCGAATGCGTCTTTGTGAGTTTTGAAAATGGGGTCTAAATTTGTGTCATTACTGGCATCGGCAAATGTTTGTCCTAACAAGTTAGCTTTATCTTTGTTATTGACGGATGGGTTATCTTTTCCTATTGTTGGGATGTTAGAGAATTTAGCACCTTTCATGCCTCTTATTGTATTCCAAACTGTTTTTAAATTCGACATATGATTTAAAGTTGAGCAGAATTTTTGCCAGTATTCCTTCCGAGCTTTGTCGGTGGTGGTTTTGAATGCTTTGACGGAGGTTTTATGGGCTTCTACGTCTGACGGATTTTTTGATCTATCAAATTTTTGTTGGGTTTGTCGTTTTATTCGTTTGGATCGCGTGCATTCTTCGTTCCACCAAGGGCAATTTTTACGTTCGTGTATTTTTCCCGACGTTTTGGGGATAGTTACTTCTGCTATTTTAGTTATGACTTCACATAGATTTTGGTTGAAAATATTAATATCGTCGTTTTCGACGTCTGTTTTGTCTATGTTATCGCATAGGGTTTTGTATTTGAGCCAATCTGCTTTTTCGAAGATCCATCTTTGTGGAGTTATAACTTTGGTTTTTATGGGTTTAGCATTTAGGGTTGTTAGGATGGGGAAGTGGTCTGAGCCGAGTGGGTCATTTATAACTTCCCAAGAGCTGTTATTGGCTAGGCTGGGTGTTACTATTGTCAGATCGATGTGGGAGGGGTTACCTGTGTTAGTTCTATGTGTACCCGTTCCATCATTTAGGATAATTAAGTTTTTTTCTTCTATAACATTTTCCAAAATTTTACCATTAAAGTCGGACGCGGGGGAGCCCCATAATGGGGATTTACTATTTAGATCACCAAGTAATACCGAGTTTTCGGTTAGTTTATCCGTTATAATTTTATAATCTTGTACTTGAACTTTATTGTTTGGGGGCCTATATGAATTTACAATGGTTATATTTTTATTTTGACAGTTAATAGTAACACCCACTGTTTCAATAATGTCGGAATCAAAGTTAATTTCTGTTAAAGGGAGGCTGTTAACAATGTATATTGCTACGCCACCCCCCTTACTGGGTTTCAAGTCCGTGCGAGACCGTTTTACGGTAGTCAAGGACGTTAAAAACCCCCTTAAGTAAGTACTGGGTTTCTTTTTATCTTTTTTAGTCACCGATTTTCGACTTTTTAAAATGGGTGGGTGGTACCCGTTTAGTTTAAGGTACTTTTTATCATAGAAAAAAGTTTCTTGTATACAGATAACATCTGGTTTGGGATGGTTATCTAGATAATGTTTAAGCGCGGTACCGTTTGAGTATAGCGATCTCGCGTTCCATTGTAAGATTGTAAGCCCTTCCATTGTGGTTTACTTAGCGTTATTTAACCTAATTAAAAAACAGTTTGTGGAGGAGCAATTTACACAGAATTTTTCCTAGTTCTTTTTAATGCCGCAAAATCGTGGCTTACTTGAATTCTGTCGGCGTTTATGTCGGTCCCGAGGTGTCTATTTATAAGTTTAGTAACGATTTGGGCTACTTTTTGTTTTTCTGGTTTTTCTTTATTTTCTATTGCCTGCATAATAAAATCTATTATGGATATCATGAGTCCTCCAAACGCAACTTGTGCGGAATGTTCAAAGGGATCTTTATTATTATTGTTAGGTTGTAAACTACTCAAATTTTGAAACTGAGTTTTATTGAGATTTGTTTTAGTCAGGGTTTTATGGCTTCCTGTTGTCACAGGTGTTTTGTCTAATTTATCAGCAGGAGTTTCCGCGGTTGTCTGGCTGCTAATTACCTCCGACACATTTATGGCTTGGTTTATTACAGCCTGGCTGTATGACATTTTTTTATTTCCTTTATTGCAGCTTTCTGTTTTATTTTGGGGTTTTGAGTTTTTTTCCAGATCTTTAACCTTTTGAACTGCTATTTTAAAGTCAATGTTTTCCGATGATATTAATTTATTTACCTGATTGTGGAATTTATAAATCGGGCAATTAATAGAGTTAGAAATATGGTCTCCCTGACAATTTACGCATTTTTTAGTTGAGCTTCTACATGTTTTAGTTTCATGTTTTCCGGAGCATTTTGCGCAAATTGGTGTAGCACTTGTGCATGCTTTTGTGAAATGTCCGAATTTAGAGCATTTGGTACAGAACTTTGGTTTTGGGATATAGTTATCTAATTTATATTTAAATTCGTTTGTGACCAAGCTGGTTAGTTCTTTGTTTTCAAAGTTTATCGTGGCCAATAAAAAGTTTGCCTTTTCGATTTCTTTAAGTTTAACGTCAATTTTCATTTGATTTTTAATCATGGTTTCCTGATCTTTGAGTGGTAAAGCAGTCGGTTTAATATAATCCTTGATAACTTTAAAGATTGTAGTTGGGACCTTTGTTTTATTTATTGTCTGGTTTTCGCGTTTTTCTTGGATTTTAGTTTTGAATTCTGAGTCGAATCTTTCAACTTTGATGGGGATGTTTTTAAGTTTTGTCACATCGAGTAGTTTTGATCTTAAGCTGGCAATTTTGACCCATACCAGCACGGTTTTGGTTTTAAAGATTTGTTTTATTTTAATTTGGTCACTGTTAGGTTGACCTAAACTTGCCAAAATAAGCCACTGTATGGTCATCATGGTGGCCGTCAGAAATTGTGGATTTTTGCTTGTTATAACAAGCGTTTCATCTGGTGGGAATTTAGTATCATTTCCCAGATCTTTGTTAATTTTGTCCCCCCTAGTCACTTTACTAGGTTGGATCTTTGGTGAGTCAGGACTGTCCCTAACTCTTTTTTTATTTCTTAGGTTTGGTGTGTTTTCCATGTTTAAATAAGATATATATGTATATATGTATGTTGGAGTTTTTTTTTTTTTTAAATTTATACTTATATTTATATTTATCTATTACTTCTGTTTATTTATTTAACCGAACGGATCCGTACCTAAATAGTTTTGTTTTTAGCAATTTAACATATGTAGAAAACAGTTAGCGTGGGAAATATTATTACAGTAAAAGATATATATATATTTATGGTTAATCAAAATTTAGTAAATAGTTTATTAAAAGAAAAATGACTATTAACAATTTTAAACGCTAATTAATTATTTAATTAATTAAGTTTCAAAACCAAAATAAACTAAACTTAACTTTGCAAGAGACTTTAATCCAAATGATGCAAGCTGACTGGACGGACGCTGGGCGAACGTTGGCAGTTGTGCTGGCACTTTTTGGCGACGAAGGAACACCTGTACGGATCGAAGATCAAAACAGGAAATGTTATGTACTATCTGCTACAACGCAGATACTATATATACCCTCTTCAAAACAGAAACGCATAGAGGAGAGTGCGGACAGGGTAGTGGGAGACAGGGAGAGAGTGGGAGGGAGAAAGGAGTAGAGGGGGGAGAAAGGAGCTGCGGGGAGGGAGAAAGGAAAAATCAAAAAAGAGGGAGGCAGTACTTTCCGTTGTTAACTTTTTAAACAATTCTCCTCTGACACCACTTCACTTAGAGTACATATTTTTAGTTTTGTATCCATTAGTTTGATCCATGTATGCAAAACAAATATTAATCAAAGCGCAGTTTGCACTGGTAGTGTTTTATTGCATGTAGTACGTAATGCCTGTAGATTTAAAGCAAATGAAGTTTTGTTAATTCTTTTACATTGAAAATTGTAACAATTTCAATAAGACGTAGTGCACGTTATTGGGGCCTCTAAAGGTAGCATCATTTGAGCTTTTTGACGTTACGTTAAATATTACGTCGTGCACCTTAAAAGATGGTTTTATATCTAGATTTGTATGTCTATGTCCACAATAAATAACCATTTAGTGCTCAAATTGTATTTAAATTCGCACTCATACGTTTTGCGCATTAATATTTTCCTTATCGAATATATTTAAATATATTCATGCAACTTTGTTTATAATAACATCGTTAAAAAAATGTCGCGCTAACGAAACGACTATAGAAATAAACTCGTGTAAATCTGACAAAAATATATGTTGTACTCTAAAAATTTATGGAAAAATTATTGAGAAAAAAAAACGCATATTTAAAATGATATTATATTTTTCAGTGTGATTTAAAGTGCGGCAAATACGTCGAAAGTCGTAATAAATCGGTAAAAAATTACACAAATGTGTTCGTAACAAACGTTACTAGACATGGTTGAATGTATAGCGCTTTCACAGTACATGAAAACAAATTGAAAAGGGGCAAATTTTGAAATTAAGAAAAACGCATTCTTGGAAAAGTGTTTATTTTTCAATTTAACAGTTTTATACAAATAAAAACATTACAATACGGCATCTAATGATTACGTCACCATACTAGATTTTGGGTTCCTACACAAATGGCACATTTCAGGAAAATAAGGGGCTAAAAGCTCTAAATGTCCAAATGACCTGGTCTTGATTTTTTTGTTACAATTTACAACACGATTTATGGGGGAAATCTTGGTTAAATCTTTTTAGTTTCTAATTATTCAAGTATATTGGTTACCCAAAAGATGGATATAGTTCGTTTTGATCCACAACTAAAAATACAAGTGTATTGAGACTTTCGTCACCCATTAAAGGTCTCCGAACCAAAAAATATTTACTAGTATCGGAAACTAAAAAAGATCCAACAACCTGCGGTAAGTCTAAGTTATGTTATATTCATAATTACACTTGTAAAAAAAATATTTCTACACATGGAAAGCCTGTAATGCTGACATTACTCATTACAAAAACTTTAGTTTAATCGACATGAACATTACACAAAGTTTGTGGCCATCTTGAATTTAGGATCTGCGTCAAAATCTTAAAATTTATACAGTATCACAATTATGTTTGCTACTCAGATTTTCAGAGCAAGATTCATTTTAATTTCCGCCAATCAGAACATCAATGGCTCTAGTAGCCACAATGCATTTTACAATGGCCGAAAATTGCTCTGATATCAGTTCTGCATAATTTGATTTAAATAAGTGAAATAGTTTCTGAAACCAGATATTTTTAGTGCCTCTGGAGTTCTATGTTCCAGTGTTGTGGCCATCTTGGTGTTATGATCCGTACCAAATATTCACGATTACAGTACACTGGTTTATGTAACTGAGAGCGTCCCTAATCTGAACTATTTTTCACAAGTGCAAGTTGAAGAACATGGGTCAACACATGTTTTGGCCAATATCTCACAATGTTATAGCTACAGAAAAAAAACCCGTTACATTAAAATGATCAGTACGTTCAATCTTTTAATTTCAGAAGTTTTGTTTAACTGCCTGTAGGAGTTATGGACATTAAGTTTTTTTTAGAAAATTGTCAGTTTGACAGTATAACTTGAAAACATAAAATAGCAGATTAATATAGTAAATTGCAAAAATGATCAGCAAGACAATGTAAATCACTATGTTGGTCTAAATTGTCAGACAAATTCTTAAAGGAGATTTTGCCCTATTATAAAGACTAGAGCGAAACTGTAAATTGCAAAAAATTATCAGCTAGACAATGCCTTTAAATAACGCATACACAGTTTTCTAAAGTTTAAAAATACAAGATTGTCCTATTGTTTAAGAATTTCTAACGTGTTTCTTATTCAAACTACACCGAGACAGTTAACAAGAGACCATAAAAACCACGATTAATTGTAGTTATGAATACACTATATTATTTTCTGAACATTTAGGTCTGTGTAGACTAAGGGTGTTGGTGTACTAGAAATGTAAGTGGATTATAAATCTATGTGGAAAATAAGTCTGTATGGACCATAGGTCTGTGTGGGCTATGGGTTGTATAGACTAGAGATCTGTGTGGACTACAAGTTTGGGTGGACTATGGATCTATGTGGACTACACCAATTAAATTCATTTTATAATGTGTCATGAGTCATGCTTTGTTTGTAAAAGCCGTTTATATGTTTCATGTCCCAAATTTATATCAGTTTTGAGTCAAAATTTAGTGATCTTTTCTATTGCTAGAGGGTTTTAAAGAGGGAGAAGTGCAAAGAGGGGAGGGAGAAAGGAACCTGGGGGGGTGGGAGAAAGGAGTAGAGGGGAGGGAGAAAGGAGCTAGGGGGAGGGAGAAAGGAGCTGTGGGGGGGGAGAAATGAGAAAGGTACCCCCTGTCTACCCCCTCATAGAGAATTTTTACAAGAGAGTTTCAATAAGCGACATTCAAATCAAAATTTTACAATTACACGAACGATATGCACTGGTCTGCATCTACATTGCATGGACTCTACCAAAACACGACCATAATTGCGTGGTATTCTTCGCTATCCTTGCTACATATGTCGAAGTTAATTCAGGATCTGCGGTGGTGGTTGGCGGTGGCGCACACGTTTGTCTAACTGGTCCCATAGTTGTTCGATGGTATTCAAATCCGGCGATTTTTAATGCCATGGCAAGAAATAAATGATATTCCGTTCAAGAAAGTCTATGTTTAGTTGATATGTGTGCAGCCTAGCACTGTCCTGCTGTAATCTCCCACTATTGGTCTTTAATTGGAAGGAGGTGTGGTTGAAGGATTTCGTCTCTGTACCACTGAGCCGTTATTTTGTGTGGTACGTATAAGTTCTGATTTTCTGTCACCTAAGACCGCCGCCCACATCATGACGCTACCTCCGAATATATCGACGTCCTGGTCACATGACTGCGCGAATGGTCATTTCGTCTGTGGTAATCACGTGTTCTACCATTACGTTTCTGTATCCGGAACCGCGACACGTCACTGAACCAGATTCTGCGCCAGTTCTAGAATTCCAGACCCTCAACTTGTTGCACTATCTGACTGTTTCCAGTCAATTTACATGATGTAACGCCATCAAAACTGCTCCAAAATAGGTCTCATGGGTCTAATTCAACGTTGTCGTAGCCGGTGTCGTATTAAATTTTGCTACCATGACAAACGAGCTGCTTTTTAATGTTCGGAATACTTATTCGGTAAGAGCACGATGTGTTCCGAAAGATCGTTATGAAAATCTGCTACCCAATAATAACGTGTTTGGATTATCGCCCTTCCACCAGTTAGAATATAACACAACCAATGCAAAAATACGCAATTTTCACGAGAGGGTTCGGGTGGGGTACGGTAATATGTATGTGCAGCCCGAAACGGTCTATTTTTTACCTTTACAAAATATATGAAAAGGTTGCTCTTTTCATTGAATAATATATATTTGAGTAGTTGTAAATTATCTAAATATATCAATGCCCCTTATTTTCTTCTAAAGGTGAGGTTAACCACGGTGACTTAACAAATAAAATGCTCCATTAACATCACTTGATTAAATTTAATGTCTTTGTGTCGTTAAATAAACCAATAAAACACGTGTCATGCAATATGATAACAAATGGGTGTTAATGTGTATAGGAATGCCCACAGATGTTATAATTAGTTGCGATTCCCTGTCATTGTGAAGACAAGCGTGGAAATAAACAATAGAAATTCTTAAAGACAAGAAAAGCAAATATATTTTATTCTTAATATGTCACTTTAGTTTTTATGTATTGCTTTTGTTTTATAAACATTTAGGTAGTAAATGTACTTATTCAACGTGGAGGTACAGTAATAAAATATAAGAATATTTTGTGTTTAAAAATTCTATATACGATTTAACCATATTATAAATTACGCAACCTTCTGTTAAATGTGTTATAAAAAAACCTGTTCTTTTTTTAAAACTTTCAATAACTCATAAAACTTTTACATTGTGTGAAAAGATAGATAAAGAATGTATTGCCCCTGTGGCGTAACCAACTATAGTAGTTCGTACAGATAAGCCATGCGTATGTAAATTAAATACTAATGACCACAAAGGGATGGCGCTGTAACTCTAAAACTAGGGATTATTTATGGTCTTCTATTTGTTCCTGTAATCACGTAGGAATAGACAAGGAGTGCCAGTTTTACTACCGCAGGTCGGTGGTTTTCTCTACTAAGGCTTCATTCCCAATAAAACTGGACGCCATGATATAGTTGAGCTGAAAATGGCGTTAAACACCATTCAAACATACAAACAAATATCAACACTAAGGTTCGCGTTCTGGTCTAAAGTATTGTAATATGGTATGGTCGAACCATATAATTGACAAGGATTTGCCTCTTTATTGTCGGTTTTTTACCGGGAACTCCATCTCCACCCCCCCCCCCCTTAACCAAAAACTGGACGCTATGATATAGCTGAACAATTTCTGCAAGTGGCGTTAAACCATTTTACAACAACCCAAAACTTATTAACAAAAATGATAGCAAGTCTTTGCTAGTATATTAAACAGGCGCGTAATTATATATTGAAGGGCGGTTAGTAAATATCAACAATTCCATAGTAACCCACTCCCCGTTTCCCGCCAGATGATAGGATCGTCATACAACAACTGGAAGAAATGAACATTTACGTATCTAAACATGTTTTACATCTGACTTTTTCAATCCAGATTGTTATTTTAATCATCCAAATCCATCTTTACCAGTTAAATGTTGCCATTAAAATGATCTTGAAAAGAAAAGGACCATAATACCTTCAATTTTAAATATTTATCCTGGGGTCAAAACTTGAGCTTTGAAATGGCCCATATAATATTTTTTTCATTATTATTTATCCGATTTTGTTAAAACTGTTCTCCATGGGGTCATACTGTGATGGTCCCCAGTGCTCGAGCTACAGCGCATCTCCGGTATACGCAGGTAAAAGGAAATTGTCAGGTATATATAATACGACACGTATTAGCTTTCCTAAAAAGCTAGCCGTCTCTAAGTTTTATTTTTCCTTGTGGACAAAACTATTTTTTAATGGTAAATGGCAATATGTATTGTTATTTTTTTTTACATCGCTTCATTATAAGTGCATAATATTTAGATAGCCAAATCAGGCAACCGCAAAATATAGGTTAGAGACTGCAATTGAAGCACTAATTTTGCATGCACTATACTAATTTAAGCATCTCTAGATGGTAAGATAGTTGATGTAAACATTGTCAGTAAGCAGGAAAAGAATTAAAATTTGTCTCCTAACTAGAGTTATTTTCCGATAAAATACAAATTAGAGGCAGTTTCCAAGAATGCATTGTTAGTTCCAAGATCCATCATTTTCACCAATATAGTTGATGTAGACCTGTTTGCGAAAATGTTACGCTTCGGAAATTTCCGGCAATTTCCGTGTTTCTCCGTTTAAGTTTTATGATACACATTTTATGATAAACATACACAAATCAATGCCACTTTCCTTTTTAAAAAGTTTGATTCCAATCTGATTATTATCATATTTTCACTTGGCTCCCCCATTTTTGCTATTGTCGCCGTGAAAATAGCAAAAGGGGGAGCCAAGTGAAGATATAATTTTAATTAGATTGATTTGATTGCTTTTATCTTGCATATTTTTCCCTTTTTATTCGTGATTCCTCGGCTTTTTCTCGAGTGGCACGAACGGCGGTCTGCCAATTATGAGTAGTGCTAAACATGCGGGGTTTTCATCCCTAACTACGCTCCCGATTTAGCAAACCGTAGTGGGTAAAGTGTTTGCAGGGTACTATACGTTCCTTGCTCGATAAAGACCCCTTCTGTAGGCACCCGCTATATTATACTTAAATCTACGCGCCTACCCAACACCATACTATATCAATGGAAGTCAAAATTCTGTTTCCGGTGGTCCATCATTTCCCATTATTTATTGATCATCAATCAACCAATAAATCAATCAATCAGTCAAGCAATCAATAAAATATTTTTTAAACTTGTCATGTTATATATCATATTATAAATTTTTTTTTAAATTTATTTTTCGTAATTACCTACATATTAAACCATTGCTGTGGCAGTCTTAAACATTTTTCACTTTTCTATTTTTCTTGACCTATAATTATCAAAAGTGGGACAATCTGGAAGACACCCTACTGAAATGTATAGTTTGAACCAAGACAAAAATCAGTACATTCGGAACGTAACTATATACGGTTGTCATACGAAAACAATGCTTTATAGTTTTTAAGGAAGCCTAACTAAACACTGGTATTTGTTAAACAAAGAAATTCTATCAACTTATGATTTTTTCCAATCTAATTAGAATTCGTCCTCTCATGGCTACTGTACTTATTTTTGACGTGATGTATCAGCAAACTGGAGCGATAAGGGATCGAATTTTAAATAAACTGATTTTTTTGCTAATAGAGCGGCTTGAATCATAATCTTTACCTCTATTGTGACTAAAATGTAGCAATGTTTGTAATATTAACAATGTTCAGTTGTTTAAGTATTTAAGTTGTAAAGAGGGTGTTAACAGACCCCATGTTCAATAGTAGGCGAACTACCTTAACCTGCACTCGTCCACCAAAGTCTGTGCATCCAAGACGCAAACAAATAACTTTTATACTCAGACTATAGGACTACTACGATCTGTAGTGGATAAATTTATTTGCTAAAAGTTTGATCTGAGCGAAGTATAAGTAAATGGACATTTTCGCTTTGTTTGATATAAAACTAAAATATATTTGGGTATCAATATTTTGGAGCTTTGAAATACTGCTTCGATCTCACTGGCCAATTCTGAAGGATCTTGTCCGACAACAATTTGTCTCGAAACTTTAAAAATGTAATATTTCTTACTTGTTTCACTGCTTTTTGGAAAAATGAGAAACAAAAACAGCAAAAATTAGAAAAGTGAGAAAGAATTTGGAAAGCTAGCGTCACATTGAAAAAAGTAAACCTTAACAACAATAATAATGATAATATTCACGGTAATATTCATATTCTTGATCTAGTTCTAAAAATGTAGGTCGTAAAATATAGCTAGAATACACATCTTCATTGTAAATGTACATATTTATATATCTTCTACCAATGAAGTGTGTTTGTAATCAAACTACACGTACATTTTCTACATTGAAATGTCTCCGTTTAAGAATGGTATTTAAAAAAATGTATAGTTGATTTCTACTTAAAATTTATCCTTAACAATAATTGTTCCTAAGTATATATGAATAAACTGAATCATTTATGATTACTTTATTTTTTGACAATTTTAATGTTAGATCAATTGTTGCTTTATTCAAATTAAAACGACAGGTAGACAGATAAACTTGGTCATATACATGTATTAGTATGATTATATATTGAACAAAATGTAACTTATTTATATCTATTAATGAAGGCAAAGTATCCTCTAGAGGTAACTTCACTAGACGTGTAAGAATTTATCTACATGTTTATATAGCAGTACACCAATAAAATTGACATTATTAGTTTCAGTGTGCAACGGCCTAAAAATAATTAATGCAGAAAACATTCGGATAAAATCTGGACCCTCTTCAAGATATTGTATATGACCACCTTATTTCTTCACTGTTAGATAATTTACTAGAATTATGAGTCTTCAGAGATTTACCTTGAGTAGAGAGAAATCTTGAATTTCTAGTAGATAGAATTGGTCACGTCAAGAAATTAGAATAAAGTAACTTCCGCACAAAATTTATCAATTTATCAGCATTTTCTGAAAAATAGATAGGTTCTTATTAATTTATAGTTTGTCCTAATCTTAACTTAACAATAGATACATTTTGATCGGTTAAGTATCTCCCCCCCCCCTTTTCTTCTAATCATTTAAAAAATATGGCATATAATTATATTGGATACAGGATGGGAATTTTTGATATTTTTAGATCCGCCGCGAACCTTAAGTGTTAATATCAAATTCAAGTTCAAATTATTTTATTGGATAAAGCATAGTCAAATTTACAATATTGCGTAATCAAATACATAACACATAGTACATTTATCGACATAAATGTATACTGGTATGTATTAAATAATTATAATGAAATAATCAATTGTGAAAATATATAATGTTTCTGTATAGTATGACAATGTACAGTAAATGGCATTTTGCTATACAATATGATGAGAATTATTTTTGAGTAAATATTGATTGATTGATTGGTTTATGTTTAACGTCCAGCAAGCAATATTTCAGCTATATTCAGGACGTGAACAATTTTATAAATTGATAAGGTTTAGCAATTAGAAAGAAAAAGAGACAATCCTGCCGAAATGTAGTAAAACTGTAATATCACACAATAGTATAAGGGTATATACCCTTAAAAAAATACCGTGATTAAAATCATAAAATATGAAATAACAGCATAGTTACGATATAAGATTATATTTTATTATACAAATTAATTTCTTTTAAGAACTGTAGAATTTTGTCGCCAGCGACAGTTGTAAACAAATGAAAGTAAAAATCAACAGTATAAAAACGTTCCCGAATGTGGGCCACGTCAACACAGTCGATCAAGACATGCTTGATTTTATACGGACTGTCGCATTGCACACACTGGGGTCGTGGTTCACCATTTAAAATATAATTGTGTGTCGTCCTGGTATGACAAAGACGACACATAGTTAAAACTACTTGGTCTCTACGACTTCAAGATGATTTAAAATTATTTGCCAGCAGAAGTGGTTGGATCTCATGAAGTTTATTATGGACTTCTAGATCCCAACCACTCTGCCATGTTTTAAAAATATATTTTAAAATAAATAATTTAAAATCAGGTAAAGGTATTTTACAATTAATGATATCATTATTTAAGGCATTCTTAGCTTCCCTGTCGACGACTGTGTTTCTATGGATTCCAACATGAATTGGAATCCAGAAGAACACAACCTCTTTACCTAAAGTTGTCAGCGATTTATAAATTTGAATTATTTTAAAAATAAATGGATTTTTAATTTTAGAATTTTCAATTGCCTGAAGACATGACAAAGAATCGGAGCAGATAATAAATTCACTCTCATCTGACGAAGCAATAATTTTTAGCGCAAGAAGGATAGCTTGCGCTTCTGCACTAAATACAGAAGAAACGGAAGGAAAACGGCGAGTTTCAACACGTTCCCCAAAGACATCGACCGATGCAACCTTATCGCCGTCATTCGATCCATCTGTATAAATTGGAGAATGGTCAGGATAGTGAGATTGTATTACTGCTAAGTGTTGTTGAATAATTAAAGGGTTTGTGTCAGGCTTTTTATGGTTTCTAAGATCAAAAATAAATACCGGTTTTGGATTTAACCAAGGAGGATTATGTGGAATTTCAATAGCAGCAGTTTCATTTAAATTTATACCAGAGTTGTTCAAATGAGATTTTATTCTGATACCAAAAGTTTGAATTTTATTTGGATGTTTTTCAAAAATATTTTCGTAAAGAGGTTTGAAAACACAGTCGTGGGCCGGGTTGCCAGGATACGCCTTCAATTTGGTTGCATATTGCAAAGCGAGCTTAAACGCATATACTTTTTTCTAAGATGTAAATCTTTTAGTGTATAAGATTCTTTTAAATATAAACAAATATTCTTTAGTTCTTGTGTTGTATTTGGGTTAAGGAGACGATTGATAGTCTCCATAGGAGTCTCATTTATATCTTTATTAAATACATTTAAAAACTGATCTCTAATTTTGTTATATAAGGGACAGTCAATTTAAAATGAGGGTCATCTTCGACGTCGTCATATCTGCCTGCTTCAATAGCTCAGAAGTGTGCACTTTGTCTAAGTTTTGTCAAATATGATCTTAGATATTTATTAATATTAACTTAAGATACTGTTGAAGTTCAAACTTTATAGAATCCCAGTTTTTTTATGTGATTTAAATGATTCATAAGTCTATTTTAATAGTAAGTTTTATATCTTTCTCGAATTGTAAATGAGAAAGTACTAGCGTATTCAGATTAGATAATGTTTTTAAATCTTCTACAGATTTCCCCCAAGATGGAGAATTTTCTATTTTTAGTTTTTGATCTTCCTCAAAAGCTGATCTTAGTAAGTCGTATGATTCTATCACGTGAAGTCTTTAATGGTATTTAAACATGTTTATAAACCTTAAAACATAAAAATGGAAATTGTCCTAGCTCTGTTTGAATTGCAAGTTTGTAGGCTTTGCCTAGTATATGGTTCATGATCAATCAGATTCTAGTTGTTTACCATTAAATGTAAATGATTTAATTTGCTTTGTAAGCTGAAATCTGATTGGCCAATTCAAATGTAGAAACCCATATTATACCATATAACTTGCGTTGGTCACGCGCACTATTCTCACAAGGGGCCTCCGCTATTGATCATGTTGCAATGTCAAAACTAAAGTTGCGGGTAAGAGTCTCACTGCGCCAAGGAGTACTCAACTCCTATCTTAATTGACAAGGATTGTCAGTTTTCCTACCGCAGGTCGGGGGTTTTCTCCGGGTACTCCGGCTTCCTCCCCCAATAAAAACAGGACGCCATGATATAGCTGAAAAAATTGCTGAAAGTGGCGCTAAACACCATCAAACAAACAAACAAACTAATTTGGGGGGTGGGGGGGGTCCAGTTAATAATTAGTTTTGATAATGAGATCTTGACTGCTCCCACCCATAATTGGGAAAAATTTTCGTGTTCCGTTTTCAACGAAATTTAGTATGGAGGTAGATTTCAATATTTAGAATGAAACGCCCCCTTTGAAACATTTGACACTAAAATGTTATGTACTTCAACACTTTTTGATTCTTTTTTTTTATTTTTGTAGTGTGTAACACGTAATAGTTTTATACATCTTTAATATAATCTACAGGGTAAGGTTACTTTTTATTCAAGATTATAGTTCTTATTCCTCTATCATACAATACAGAGATATATGGTTTCTTATTTGTATGGGTCATCTTTCTGATTCCTCTGTTTTACAATGTATAGAAGTAAGGTAGCTGATTTTTCATGGGTAATGATTGATTGATTGATTGATTAATGGCGTTTAACGCCCGAGCAGCATTATTTCAGCTATATTCAGGCGATGAACATGAAATGGATGATAAAATGAACATGAAATGATGATGAATGAAAATGGGATGGGACACAAGGAAAAATAGGGGTAACGGATTTTAGATTGCCACTGGCAAATGGGAGGATGGATAGGGTCGGGCAATTCAGCCTCCTGTAGCGGGATTGAAATCCCTACTCATAGCGAATACTACAGCAGCGTTCTTTAACGTGCGAGGAACGTGGCATTTTTCCCAACACGGTGCACTAATATGGTTTGCGGTCAGGTTTTCCGTATTATGACCTGACAACCCCAGCTTGCCAGTGGTACCCCATTCAACCACATGGGGCACACATCCCAGTCGGTTTTTAGGCAAACCGACCTGACACGCCGGTCAGGGTACTGGGCGCTATTTGTTCGCCTTTTACGACAAGCTAGCGCGCCTGCGGTCTATTCTTTTGGCCACTCTGATCCCACACGTAGCTTCATGGGTAATAGTTTTATACATGATTTTTCATGGGTACTAGTTTTATACAATACAGAGATAAAAGGTTTCTTATTTATATGGGTCATCTTTCTGATTCCTCTGTTTTACAATGTATAGATGTAAGGTAGCTGATTTTTCATGGGTAATAGTTTTATACATGTCTAACAAATCTACAGGGTACAATGCTTTTTTCAAGGATAACAGTTTTATACCTCTATTATACAATACAGAGATATAAAGTATCTTATTTTCATGGGTCATATTTTTTATTCCTCTTTTTGCATTGTAAATAGATGTAAGGTAGCTTATGTTTCATGGGTAATAGTTTTATTTATCTTAGATATAATCTACAGGGAATCTTGCTTTTTGAAGGATTATAGTTCTTATTCCTCTATCATACAATACAGAAATTTCAGGTTTCTTATTTTCATGGGTCATATTTTTAATGCCTATGTTGTACAATGTATAGATGTAAGGTAGCTGATTTTTCATGGGTAATAGTTTTATTTATCTTTAATATAATCTACAGGGAAGCTTGCTTTTTCAAGGATTATAGTCTTATTCCTCTATCATACAATACAGAAATTTCAGGTTTCTTATTTTCATTGGTCATAGTTCTGATTTCTATGTTGTACATGTATAGATGTAATATAGCTGATTTTTCATGGGTAAAAGTTTTATACACCTTAATAATATTCTATAGGGTAAGGTTGCTTTTATTATAAAATTATAGTTCTTACACCTCCATCATACAATACAGAGAAATAAGGTATCTTATTTTCATGGGTCATCTATATGATACCTATGTTGTACTATGTATAGATGTAAGGTAGCTGATTTTTCATGGGTAATAGTTTTAATGTAACCTACAGGGTAGGGTTGCTTTTTTTAAGAATAATAGTTTTATACCTCTATCATACAATACAGAGATATTAGGTATCGTATTGTCATGAGTCATCTTTCTGATTACTCTTTTTTTGCAATGTAAAGATGTAAGGTAGCTGATTTTCTGGGGTAATAGTTTAATACATGTTTAATATAATCTACAGGGTATAAGGATGTTTTTTTCAATGAGTATAGTTCCCCAGCATACAATAAAGAGATATAAGGTATTTCAAGAGTCATCTTTCTGATTCCTCTTTTTTTACACTGATAAGGCAGCTGATATTTCATAGGTAATAGTTTTATACATCTTTATTATATAATCTACAGTGTATGCTTGCTTTTTTCAACGATTATAGTTCTTATTCCTCCATCATACAATACGGAAATATAAGATATCTCATTTTCTTGGGACATACTCCTGATTTCTGTAATGTATAGATGAAAGGTAGATGATTTTTCATGGGTAATAGTTTTATAGATGTTTATTAAAATCTACAGGGTAAGGTTGCTTTTATTCGAGGACTATAGTTCTTATTAACCCATGCAATACGTAGTTGTAATGAATGTAATTTTAATGGGTCATATTTCTGATATTTGTCATGCAGAAATATACCGTTATATTGTTATGTAAATAATAACAACAACGTTACAATAAATGTGACAGTGAAGTTATAGGTGAAAGTGAAATGTAGCACAGGTAAGAAAAGAGAATGAAAGCAGAACTATGGAATAAATAAATAAACTAATGAAATAATCAGTCTATTACTTTCACCTTTTACTTCACCTTCTTGAGGGTAACAATCAAATTTGTAAACTCGAACCAGTCGGAAACAACGTCAACGAATATTAATTTAAAAATATGAATGTCTCCCTCAATAAGAGATGGTCGTACTTGTTTATTATATTGTACGCCAACACTAAACATGTACATGTACATGTTATTTTAATGAAATTTGTGTTGTTGTCATCTAAACTTCTGCATTATTGACCTGTTTATTTTTTTCAACTTTAAAGGTTATTTACTGGGGAACAATAGAGTTGTTTCTCTTTTGTTTCATTTCCCCGGGAACACTATTGTTGTTTCCCGTTTGTTTCATTCCCTTTCATTATGTCATAAAAGGTAATATACACGAAAAAGTATAAATGTTGTTTTAGTTCCTTTATTATTTTGCAATGAACAACATTGTCAGGATCGCATGATACATATGTTTTATATATATATATTTTGTTTTCTACAGTAATTCATCTTCGTATGTTGCATTATAACATTATTATATGTTTATACTTCATTGGCAAAAGACAGAATAAGTACGATGTACTTGTGTCTAATCCCCTTTTGTAGCATTTCTACAAATAAAATATGTTTAAACTAAATCGCATGATACGTCCGTCCGATGATAAGGAAAAGAGCTACACATTTAATGGGTGTATTATACTGGGGATGGGGTACAAGAGGGGGTCTATTAACAGGTTAACACTTTTTAATTTTTCTCAAAACCGATAACAGTTGATTTAAAATAATGCTAACAGATAATAGCAATTAACACGAGAAAAGAGAAAACAGCGAGTTCAAGAATCGCGAAAAACAGATAACAGCTGAATCTCATCGAAGGGCAAAATAGCGAGAAAATTTATACATTAGTCACTGTTTCCATAGTAACTAGTATGGGATCATAAGTGTATTCCTCCTTTCATAAGAAGACCCAATTGCCTTTTAAAAAAAGGTGATGAATAAAATAAGATAACAAATAACAAAGAAAAAAATCTGTAAAACAGCTAACAGTGTTCTGATTATTAACAGTAAACAGGGCTTTCATTTTCGTTATAACAGGTTACAACAATTTCAATTTTTAAGAAAACAGATAACAGCTCATTGTTGAAAAACAGTTAACAGTTACTTTATTAAAAAAACCAGTTAACTGACGTGTAAAAATGACCAAAACACGTTAACAGAAAAGATCTTCCCTCTATACTATCTCATCCTCACAAGTCAGGGTTTCTGTGTCCACACTGTGTTCATGTGGACATAGAAACCCTGACTTGTGAGGATGATACTATCTACACTGATCATCTATCAATATCAACAATGTCTCAATATTGATGAAAGCTTTCCTCAAACAAATCCCATTACCTATATGATTAAAATACCGAATTTGTCCCCGAAAAAGGAAGCTATTATCTACCAAATTAAAAAATTTCCCAAAGATTCAAGAAAATTTGACAAAAACCGAACGTTTTTGAGTCTGAAGCAACCGCACCCCCTTTTCATGCGATAAGTCCAATAAATCAGAGATTACCAACAAGTATACAGACTATGATGCTAATAAAATAAACAAACATGTGCAGTTTGTAAAAAAAATCTGTGAATCTTATTTGCAAGATACGACGGATGGACATTAGTATACCATAATACGCACGTCTGTCATGGGAGTGGGGTGGTTCTGTCATTGACAGGTGTATAAAAATGAAAAATGTTTTATTTATTTTAATTTAAACTACATTTACGTAAAATTAAGGTATAGCTTGCATTTAAAATTTGGGTTTTTTTTATTTATTTGATCAATAAAAATAAATAAGTTGATACATATATATTTTGTAATTATGCGATAATTAGGAGATAGTCAAAAACCTACCCTGAGACACAATTCCAACAATCATTTCGCTCACAGATGTTTTCAGAGCAAATCTATGGACTGTAGTAAATTATTAAGTAACAGAACCGACTTTATGCCGTTATGGCATTGTGGATAGTAAATAACATTATAAAAATTACAGTTAATTTATTAAAATAAGTATTTTAATAGCTCACACATATCTAACTCCACCTTACAGTGTAAGGGAGGTAAATCTCATTCATTTATGTCATACGGTAGCTTGTTTTTATGGGTAGTCAATTTTTAATAGCTCCGCGGTATTAAAATTTACTACCGTAGATAATTTTCATAGGTAGCTCGGTATTAATACGACACCGGATACTGACAGTTTGGGAGCTATTCTTTGCAATCCAGGTATCCCGACTGCAATTGCTATATCTGTTAGATTCCGTAGATGTAATACCCGGATGATCTTGACGTGCTGTGGTTATGCGTAGTCTACCACTTCTTGGACGGACATTATAGTCGTACCGGTCTGTTGGAATCGGACACATAGTCTGGAAATGGTTCACATTCTCGGTCTTTGCTCAATTTGGGAGCCTGTAGTCCGTTGATGATGTTTCTGGTAGCAGTATCCAACCGAGGCATGAGATAACTTTTACGTTTTGAGTTGGACCATCAAACCCGTTCCTTTTCCTACCGCAGGTCGGGGGTTCTCTCCGGGTATTCCGGCTTCGTCCCCCAATAAAAACTGGACGCCATGAAATAGCTGAAAAATTGCTGAAAGTGGCGTTAAAACACCATTAAAACAAAATCAAACAATCAAACCCGTTCCTTTTTGTACGTAACATTTAGACGGTTAAGTAGTCCACGAACTTATTTCCGTTGGAAGCGCTTTCAAAATTGTTGGGCAATTCTCAGTGGATGCAATTTTCAAATGTCATTTTGATAATGTGGCAATATGAAGAAACGACGCTTAACCATTTAAAAGTACATGTTCGTTTAAAAGATTCAATTGTCATTTAAAATTATAATTGTTATTATTAAAAAATCATTTTCATAAATTAAAACGTAGCTATGTGTTTTTATTTAAAGTTTATTTGTTAATTTGTATACTCATTAATTCGGAAGAAATGTAGGTTTTACTTAAAATGTTCTGTGAAATGTAATACTATTTCTCATCGGAAGTTACACTGACTCTAGAACGGGTCGAGGAGCTAAGTTGAAGTAATCCATCACGCAATTTTATTTGGGCTGTTTTTCTTATTAAGTTAATTTAATTTCAGAAACAAAACTGTTAGCAATCAGCTAGTTATCCCTAACATTCGATATCGTTCTTACTCCATAACGAAATGAAATCAGTCGCTTATTACCGAAGATGTATCCCTATCACGTTATGGAAAGTGTGTGGAAACGTATGTGTTTGCAATCTTAATTTTTTTAATGCACGATATGTTATCATAGCTGAACAGATGTCCGTTAAATTAAAAAATACAACAATTATTTCACTTGGGGAAACATTGTCTTTTTATCTTATAAAGACAATACCTAGCTCACAAATAGTGATGAACCAGTATATTAATAAGGTAACAGGCACTTAAATATAGTCCGGAAGTTCCCAAATGTCAGTTATAAATCAAACTAGCCTCATAATTGAACAAACTAACACCCATCATAGTGAACTCTCAAACCAGTTTATAAGCAGATGCCATGGTAACTTTGTCATTTGTATTGTGGCCATTGTCTGATACAGCATAAGGAAAGAATTGCTTCGGATTGGTATTGCAACTGCTACTAAGGCTGATACTTATACTGTATACGTAGTGTAGTAATTCCTGCATAAGGTATACACTGTATATATTTGATAGCAATAGTTACTACTTATTATTTAGAGCACCATTGATATTAAAGGTTGAGAGGGTGTTTAACAGAAGTGATTATATTGCAGTAGATATAAAAAAAATAGCAAAGAAAGCCGACCGAACAACAAGAGCCAAAAGTCAAGGGACGGTTACAAATCCGGATATAGACAAACATGTACAACGCAACACAAAACAGAAAGAGAGTATCCCGAACCATATACCAGGGGATGTTCAACTAGTAACTAAAAACTATAAATCTTGGAACAAAATCAGTACATTACCACATCTTCACATATAAGGCATAAACCAGGTTATGTGTATAAATGTAATAAGTGAAATATAGCAGTCCATTAGAAACTGATACAGCTGTATGGTTACAGGCATTCAACAAATCTGTCTAGAAGGATACGGTCAAGAAAGTAGAACAAGAGTTTACATATTGCAAAACAGGATTTCAGTGTAAATTCAATAAGTATCATCATGGAATCCTGCCATCACTAGGATGACCTTCGGTTTTGTACGAATTAAAAATGACGCTGTAGGAATGTTAAAAAACACCAACAAATACATCATAAATGGTAACAAGCTCTAACCCCCACCCCTTTGGCTTAATAGCAGAACATCCAAATTATGGCTCTCATTAAATCACTTGTTAAAGGATTCAAGAAGGAGAAAATCAGATTAGTGATGCCACTAAAAGATATAAAATACGAGAAAGAAAGATCACGATTTCAAGTAAGAACTGGTAGAAAAGGTGTCTAAGAGGCGGAATATTGCTTACGCGACAGACATCGTCAAAACAGTGACTTTAAAGGCAATTATTGTGATTGAACAGAAGAAGCAGCTGGAAAGATGCTAATGCGTCCAAAAAAATTATCGGTTCAGAAGGTGTGTAAGAAAAAAAAGAGTGTTTCTAAGGTGTGAAACTCGGAGTTTAAGGCACGGACAAGATGAGAAAGTTAAACAACACCAGCAAACTGGAGGAATGGCTACCAATCGATACTTTTGACTGCAATCTGTATGATAAAAGAGAAATTTTAGATCATATCTTATGCCAGATGGCTCGTTACACTTGAAGGCCCAATCGTGTACATAATGAAATATCAGATATGAGAGAGAGAGAGAGAGAGAGAGAGAGAGAGAGAGAGAGAGAGAGAGAGAGAGAGAGAGAGAGAGAGAGAGAGAGAGAGAGTCTATTAATTCATAAAGGTCTGAAGCCAAAACATCCTAGATAAGGCATGGAACTAGAAATGGCCGTTCATTTTATATTTCCAAAGGCAACAACAAAACACCTCAGACCAGACGTGGTCATATAATCTAAGGACACACGTAGAACTAAACTCAGGTCAAACGGCAGATAGCAGAGAGAAGGGATGACCAACCTAATCTTTTTTATAGAAGTAAGATACATGGGCTTCCCAGCTCAGTCAGTGTTCCGAATGATTAGCTCCTTATTCGTGGCTGGACAGACACATAAGCAGCAGTGCAGTAGAGCGCACAATAGCAGAAAGAGAGTATTATGTTTGGCTTTGGACAGAAAATAGCTTGAAACCAAATACCGACGTCCAGTAACGGGTCACCATTATCGACCGAAACCCAGAGTTTTCACAGCTATGGCCTCGGCTAAGAGATCAGATAGATTGTAAATGTGCTAGTTTATTATTGTTTTGGTCAATCTGTCGCGTGCCTGTCGGTTGCGTATATTAAGTTCGTGCCTGGTTACCCGGGATCTAAGAGAAATTCCACTATGCCAGATGCCACCCACAGAATCACAATGGCAGACAACCTAACTCGTGGTCTTACAAGATTCTATCAAAATAAACCTCGTGGCGTACAACTCTATATGTCTATTCCTAGACATGACAATGAGTAACTCGACGGGTGTCTAATTAGAGGCAGGCACTGCTTACTCGTCCGGAGTGCACCAATGGTTTTTATTGGGTTCGGGTTACTATCTTTCTGTGTTTTATGTTTTTGGTTTTGTAACTGTCCATTGGCTTTTGGCTCTCGTTGTTCGGTCGGTTTTCTTTGCTATTTTAATATTGCAGCACCTACATATGAACTATCTTTGGCATAGTATTCCATTTAATTCATCAATACGTAATTGTTCATGGTATTTTGGTTCTTTGAAATAAAATACTAGTATTACACTGAACGAGTGATTTCCTTCATATATTATCTCACTTCACTAAAAATTTGTATTCTCTTGTTTTTGATTCTTCTTGAAATGATCCTTGGAAACTAAGAAAAGCTCATTTCTTCTTGGTCACATCTCTTCTAGCTTTTCATATTTTCGCAGTTTGTCTGGAGTCTGTTTCATTTCTTTCGAAGTATTGCTTTTTATCTCTTAGGCTTCTTTATGATTGTGGATATAACATTGCCCCATTTAATTAATCTTTTAGTTGTTTTATTTTTTGCTGACGCCTGTTGTTTATTCTGGACTGGTTCTTTTTCACCTTTATCGACCATCTGTGTATACAATGAAGCTAGAGTGTTTATCTTTCTGTCTACATCTCATTGAAAAACATAAAAACAAAGAAAACACCAACTCTTATGAAAGTCGTGAGTGAATCTGGATACTCCAGGAGGGAAAACGTTTCCTGTATAACTAACGACACCTGTTGTGTTTTGTTTAGTTATTTTATTGGGTGTAGTGGAATATGGACAATAAAGCTGAAGATAAATATCAGCTGTTGACACCAGGGGCGGATACAGGATTTTCGATTAGGGGGGGGGGGCGTAAAAAGGGGATCTCGGAAAAGGAGGGCCACAAAGTGGTCCTTCCGCACCTCGCAGGCGCATTTACGACAGGTCTCTGGGGAAAAAAATGGTGCAAAATCCTGCATTCTCGCAATTTCCATGCATCAAGATGAATTTATTTAACACAAGGTTTTTAAAGTGTTCAGTAACGTTTATTTGGCACAGTATAAAACAGAGATATCATAATAAACGAATTAGTACCGTTAATGCATTAATTTATGGCGAGGACGAGCAGGGATTACATTTTTGCCTTTGGCGCTGTTACCACGTTTTATCTTTTTTCCTTTCCCTTTCTTTTAAAAGGGGTCTGTTGAGGTTGCACATCACTTGCATCATTTGTTTCTGTTATCCAGTTATTATTGGGTATAAGCCAAAGGGCATTGAAAACTTTTTTCCTTGGCAGGAAAAACCGTCCATCCTTGTCAAGAATGAAGTCAAGGACACCTTTTTTACATGAACAACTACCGAGAACACTCTGCAAAAAGACCCTAAAATTAGTTAATAATAAACCTATAGTGGGCTAAAACTTCTTAATAAGAACAAGTAGAAGAAAACAATCATGCATTTTTAATTAACAATGGTGTATAAAATATAATTACTTCAACAGGAGATCACAGTTTTTTGGAAACATAAGTGCAGTAATACAATCACAATGTACCAGATTAACATTTTGTGACTACTTTTAGAAATACTTACTAACTTATTATTAAAAACAATTTTAGGAATGTGTACTAAAAAGGTAAAATAACTCCATCATATTACCACAGAGACAATATTTAAACAAATACCTATGTTTTCTAAAGTTGTTTGAATGCTTTATAAAAACTAACTGATTTACTACATATAAACCAAAATGTGTATGACAATTAATATAAATGGTGTTAACCATTTTAAATATTAAATCAGTTTAGAATTTCAGTATTCAGGCATCACACAATTCTGTTTTTTCTGCACTACTTAACTATAAAAAGGACCAGAAGAGTGTCAGTAAGAACATAATATAGCAGGACCATAACAGATTTGTACTAAATTTGTGTTATGTGTCAGGCACCCTAACTCTATTGCTGTTCTCGAACAACAATAATACATTAGTATGTGTCAGAACAGCAATATGGTTTTTCTATGTCTGTCACAGAATAAAAATTCAATACCAAATTATAAGAGTAAACACATTTCTGCTTTATGTTTTAGAAAAAAAATATTCATAAGTTCTTCCCATTTGAATGTTAAATTTGACAAGATGCAGTTTCTGACATGAGAATGTTTAAACCTGTTTCTATATATACAAAAACTTACAATTAAATTTGCATTATAATAAAAAAAACTATCTAAAAAATCATGCAAGATAACAAGCTTGGTAAAAAATTGTAAAAAAGTAAAATAATTAATAATCTAAAGTAGGTTTCCTTCCAAATTTTTGTAATAATAATACAAGTAAAGAATATTTTAATGAACCTATATCCATTTAGCCACTTTTCTCATTCCTTTATTACAAAATGGGAACTTCTTTCTTTTACATATCTAAAATTTAATGTATATAAACACAAATTATGTTTAACAACATTTGTGTGACATAACAAATTCTTTTTAAATTCCTCTGTCAGTTGTTTTCTGGATATTTTTAACAATGGGGACCTGAATTATTTACTTTGAATTAATTGGTTACTAATTTTTAAAAAAAAATTTTAATATGTAACTCAACCAGAAATTGAATTTTTTTTTTCCAAAAAACAGTTATGACCAACTTTTAAAAATACAAATGTTCTACATTTAAAAACTTTGATAACCTTCACCTTAGTGCAGTAACAATAAAATCAAACATAAGAATATACAGTGTAGAATGAAATAATATAATAAACCGAACTATCTGTCTTTAAATCTATTAATTAACTCTAATAGTTGAAATAAAATACGAGGGACCAAAGACTGTTGTAATAATTTTCAAAATAAATTAGAGTTATTTTGGAAAGCATATACGGAACTACAGCACTGCTGGTGGACAGACTTAGCTATCACTGAATCAAAGATAGCAGTGCAAAACAGTCCACGGCAAACTGGCAACACTAGTTCTACTTGAATTATTCTATGCATTCCTGAGGTTGCTTTTAACATTAAACCGTTACATGCGTGTGTGTAAAAAAAAGTCTTGTGATCCATATGAACAAATCCATTTCAGATGGTAGCTGAGCTATCCGAAGAAAATATTGTAGACGAACGAAAAAATATATACTATAAAAGTAGACAAAAATAATTTTGACATCGATAAAATTAAAGTGTTTATTTTTTAAATTACTACAAAAATGCCAGACAATTTTTTTTTCAATCTGAAACGCTGTATTTGAAATTGAGTTTTGTGATGTCACCAACACATTAGATAAGACGTCACGTCATCAATGGAATGTAGAGGCACTGTTAAGGGGCTCTGCAGTAACGACATGAACAATGTTTTATGCTAGCATTTAGGCTGCACCTACATTCATATAACATGCTAACTGTCTAAATCATAAAGGCAAGAATTACATGTCCACAGTTTTGTTGCTTTCACTACAATGTCAACAACTTAGTTAGACAGATGATTGGGAAATATTCTACAATCATGATTACTGCTATCAATTTAATGACAATTTTAAACTTATAGTACACATAACAAATAATAAACATTCATGTCTCTTTCTTTAGAAATCAATGGATTATTAACACTTGTAAAAGAGAAAAAAATTAACATGCATTTTTTTTTTACCAACTTGCATAAAGAAGGTAGTATAAATTGTGTAACTACCAAATGCTGTTAGTATCAGGCATGTTGTGATACCAGTTTTGTCAACAGGTAAAAAAAAATTAATAAAATTAGTAAAAACAACTGTATTGTTCTAATTTGTGTAATTTGTTTATTCTACTCTTGCAAAATTGAATCTCATGACCTTTCCAAATATAAATTACGAGTCAAGTGTCAAAACTACATTCATGAATTCTCTAAAATTCCTAATATATACCTTCTGCAATTACTTGTACATATTTAAAAAATAACCAGATGAAGTATACAATCAAAACTAATTATAAAATAAGTTAATATATGCAATATAGTTAATATAGTAACTTTTGAAAAGAACATGTGCAACCATTAAACTACAAAATATTTGCTTGTGTATCTCTACCCTTCTTACATAAAAATTATGATATACAAAACAATTAATAAGTGACCTCTCCAAATACTTATATAATGTTCATAGTATAATATAACATAACACATTTATTACATTTATTGCACACGTTTATCTCTGTCATTCTTAAAATTTGTTATCACTGAACTATCTTTAGACTACCATTTGGCATTGATTAAAACAACACACACTCAATCATTGAGCTAATTCAGCTTTGAAAGGACTGTTGGTCAACTGATTTTTCAGTATGTGAAAGATTTTGAAAAATGCAGTTTGGAAGTGATGTTCCACGTTATCTTCATTCAAATAAAAATTATATTTATACTCAGGGGTCACCACACTCTAAAAAAGTAGGGAGAAGTGACTTCTCCGTGGCAGCCAAACAGGGAGAAGTCAGGCCCTGATAGGGAGACTTCAGGAGACACTAGGGAGAAGTCAGTGGGACCGTACAAATAATTAATTTGGCAGTAGTTACGTACTTATCATGATGTCAATAATTACTATACATCTTTATTCTTTCAAGTGAAGCTTAAATACTTATCAAAGAAAACTGTTAAAGTACAATACTCTTTGAAAGAACTGAAGTTTGAAACCAATTAAAAGTGTTTGTTTATAAAAAATATTACGATTTTTCATTATGGGCCGTTGTACATTACTTTTCTTCGTTGTTCACTTTCGGTAATTAGTCACATCCGGTAAATAAACAAATGGCGCGTAATACATTTGAAAGACGTAAATCGTTTGAAAATATGTTAAATTCACATATTGTTTGCCGTTTTTTATTGGAATTACACATTTACTGATAAACTGGTAGTCAGGGTGAAGTATTTGGACCAGATTTACAAGTATCTTATGTGAACCATCGGGCGACTTTAGGGAAATGACAGGGCGACTTCGACTTCGCTTTTGAGGTGCCTTAGGCCAGTTAGGGCGACTTCAGGTCCTAGTAGGGTGACTTTGTCGCCCACTTCGCCCAGTGTGGTGAGCCCTGTAATATACATTTCATACTAAACAAATGAATGGTTTTGTGTGACCATTTATCTATTTCTCTGTAATGAACAATTTTAAATGTTTGTTGAAGTATTTAACCAAGAAATTATATTGAACTGTCAATCATTTTTGGAGCCTGGAAAAGCTCATGCAAACAGCACATCAACAGGCAATTGAAAACATAATATATATATATTTTTTAAATAATACAGTTTGAGAGACAAATAACTGTTTCAAACAATAATTACAAAACGAAAACTGTAAATGTTTAATCATTTGCCATAAATAATCTAATTTTCTTAGACAACTTTCATATATATTATTCATGAAGCATGTTTTATAATGTTTATAAATTATTGTTTGTTTTTGTTTGTTTGAATGGTGTTTTAACCCCTGCTTTCAGCAATTTTTCAGCTATACCATGGCGTCCAGTGAGATTCGAACCCAAAATGTCAGTGTTAAAAGACCATGTGATCAATAGTAGAAGAACTACCTTACCACTCGGCCACCGAAGCCCCTGTTTATAAATTAAAAAAGTCGACTAATAATGTTAAATAATTTCATGTTTTTGAGTGGACAGTTTTTAGATTAATATAGATTTGACCACAAATTCATCATTTTCCTCAAAGCAATATAAATAATTACAGGTGGCCTAGAGATTAAGGTAGTTAGTCATCTACTATTGATCACGTGGTCTGTCAACACTAAGGTTGTGGGCTCGAGTCTCATTGCAGGCAGGCATTACTCCTAATTGACAAAGATTGCCAGTTTTCATGCTGCAGGTCAAGGGATTTTCTCTGGGTACTCCAGCTTCCTCAACAACAGAAAATGGGTTGTCATGATATTGCTGAAAGTGGAATTAAAACCTACACAAACAAGAATTAATGATAATGTAAAAAATCAGTTCCAATTAATCCATTATTATTACACTATCTCATGTGTAATTCAAGGAAGACATAAACATTGTTTTCTCACCAAACTATAAGACACATTAACAGTTTAATAAGCGTCAGACATACAGGTATACAAGAGGTCACAAAGTAGTTTATAAACAATACATACTGCAGACCGCTTAGACAATAATACAAATAGATGCACAAAACAGTACTGGTAACTTAGACAATTGAGACAACTTTATTGTAACTAAAATAACTTAATAAAAAACAATTATTATTTAAGTTTACATGATTAATTATGGATCTGAGAGATTTCATTCTAAATCTCACTACAACATGATCGATGAGATAATAGATATAATGACAAATGACGATGAGACAATAAATGTATGATTTAAATATGTACTGACAAATGGCGATGAGACAATAAATGTACAACTAAAATGAAACAATAAATGTACGACTTAAATATGTACTGACAAATGGCGATGAGACAATAAATGTACGAATAAAATATATAATGACAAATGACCATGAGACAATAAATGTACGACTAAAATATATAATGACAAACGACGATGAGACAATAAATGAATTGCACTTTTAGTATTAGTATGTGGAATGCAGTAATAATCAAAGTATTATGAACAATTTTCCTACTTCTCAAAGCTAATGTGAAAACAAAAAAATACATAAAAAATATCACAGGTAACAACAACATTGAAACACTGAAATATTAAGTTGAGCTTCCTGGAACGACAGAGCATAAAATATTCACAATGTTTTCATTTTACTCCTTCCTAGCGTGAAAAAAAAACAAAGAACAAGTAGGAGGATCTAAAGCTCTATCTATCATAACTTAAAAGGAAAACTTTTAACAAGACCCATATTAACAAATTATCAATCCTTAAATTTTGGCACTTTGTTTTGAGCAATTTTCGTGCCTAAAACAAATAAATTACGTAACATGAAATACCTTTTAGGATGATGAATACTAAAGGGCCACAACTCATATTGAAAATCAACTTGGTGACAAGCCAACAATATGCACATGTCTTGGTACTTATAGTACTTGGTGCGTTTTAGTTCAATCAAAATCTGACCAACAGTAGTAGAGAAATACCAGACAGCTAAACTCAAAAATATAACAAAGTGGCATAAATCATTTTAAATCACACCGATCATGACATGCATACTTAGCTTAGCACATGTACTAGTCATGAGAAATTAAATCAAAATCTGACCAAATGAAAATGAAATATAAAGCACAAAATTGCTGTTTTGAGTTATTTTGAAATACACCATTCCAGTAACTAAGCCCATACTGAAATAAAACAGTAAACTTGCAGTAACTTTTGGCATACAGGTTAACCAATCTAATTGCACTTTATAATAATACTGTTTGACATATTTTATAATATAACACACGCTTTAGATTCTTTGTCTGACATCATCTTCTGCTTCTGTTTGTTTATTGTGTCGGCCGTACTTACAACATTAGCCATCTTTGGTACAGATTTGTCCTCCTCTTCATCTGAAATTCCAGGCAATGGACGGAATAATGAATTTTTGTCATCAACCACATCTAACGCATCTTTTCCCTCAAGTTTGGCCTTCTCTTCCAAAGCTATAATTTCTTTAGCATCATTGAGTAATATTTTGATTTTGTCCTCGGTGATAGGGTGAGTGTGGATGTATCGGATCCTTCCTATCTTCACTTTGTTTACTGTACAATAAGTAAAAGTGATAGCTGGATCAATTTTTTAAGGGCATAACTGTATCTTTAATAAGGAAAAACATTTATGGTATCAGAGGTGTTTACCCCTTTTCAGTACTCCCAGTAATCCTAATTATTTTTTTCAGTAATTTGGCACATTTATCAGTAATCTGAAACTTTGCACATAAAATGTCAGAACTTAGAACGATATTAAAAGAGTTTCTGGCCAGTCTTTTACTATAAAACATCTTTCTGATGCACATGTTTTTGATCAATCATTAATAAAAAAAACATGTTTATTCAATCTTGTAATACCATTACAATTTCAAAAAATTACAACCAGAAGCATTTGAAAGTTAATTGTAATACCTTTAGCTGCACATGTTTCATACAAAATCTGAATCACTTTAGCATTTTTTTACAACAAAAATCTCATACCAAGCATCCAACTGACAAAGATTACAAGGTGTAGGACCACCAAATACTGGGAACCAGTCCACAGGTTGTACGTAAAATTAGTACTATTCAACAGACAGGCTCACTCTTGCCTCATATAGAATTTGAACCGCACATGATACCAGAATAAATTTGGTATTTTTGGAAAGCTGAATAATCTAGGAAACTTGAGGATAAAGTTTTATTGGTTTTAAATGAACATAAAAATGTTGAGAGTCAATTAGGGACATGCACTATTTTTGGACTGAATTAGAAAGTGAAAGTAGATTTTTAGACCACGTGGACTTCAGGTTGAGCGTTCGTTCTTATATGCCATGAAACATATTGTGAAATTTTGACAGAATTTTCACACAGTGCATTTTTATATGGGACGGAAGTGTCACTTAATTTGAAATAAAGGTAAATTTTCTAGGATAAGTCAAAATGATCAAAATTTAATATAGCCGAAGAGTAAAAAACAATGGTGGTCCTACACCACAATGACAGAAATGCATAATTCCGGGTGCATTTCCATGATGCGTATTTTTAGACACAAATTCGGAATGATTCAGAAAAATCGTGGATGGTAAAGTGCACCTCTGTGGTATATTGTTTTTACAATATTATAATTAAACTTTACCAAAGGAAACTATACCACGTTGAAGTTTGTTAAAAAATTAATGTTATAACTCCATTTTTGATTTAAACAAATAATGTACAGAACACTTGTTATTAAAACTAGAGGCTCCCAAGAGCCTGTAATCACTCACCTGAAACCCAAATGACTTCAACTATATTTGAATTTTTGCAATTTACAGTTTCAGTATAGTTGTTATAGCTTTTTAAGTTACTGTGCAAAAACTCAACATTTCTTAAAAAATGTTGGTTAAGTACAATAAATCATATAAGGCGTCTTCAGACAATTTCTGAAAATTAAATGGTTTGTAGGCACTGTCCTTTCAGGTAATTTAGAAATTTACAGTTTTACTCTAGGTGTGTTATAGACTATTTTATAACACAAAAACTGATTATTGGTCCAAAGTAGTAATTAAAGGGCAATACACACACCTATAAAGAGTCATCTTGCAATTTTGGACTAAGGTAGTATTAAAAACTTTATAAACAACAATCTTTAAGAGCAAAATCTTAAAAATCTTACCTCCAGGATACATTAACACTGAAGCATAGAATCCTCCTGGTGGTTCATATGAAACCCTCGTCAGGGCTATGTTACGGTTAATACACAGGTAACATATAACAAGTTTATTCTCTAGTTTCTCTTCCTCACCTTTGGGCACAATAACACCCCATCCTATTGTATCACCAACTTGTACTGAAGTCTCAGCTGAATAAAATGGTATTGTTAATAGTCAAACAGGTAAGCAGAATAAAGATACTCATATATATTGAAATAAAAAAGATGTATTTTACATTTATACATGAGAATTCTTGGATGAAAATACTTCACAATTCTATAAGCAGAGTTGGGGCCTCGGTGGCCGAGTGGTTAAGGTAGTTTGTCTACTATTGATCACGTGGTCTGTCAACACTGATATTGCGGCTTCGATTCTCACTGCAGGCAGGGTGTACTTGACTCCAATCTTAATTGACAAGGATTGCCAGTTTTCCTGCCGGTCCAGGTACTCTGGCTTCCTCCCCCATTAAAAACCATGATATAGCTGAAAAATTGCTGAAAATGGTGTTTAACATCATTCAAACAAAAACAATATAAACAGAGTTATTTAAAGGTTCTGTGACATCTGTATAAGATCACTGCAGCTTCAGTTGGACATTCAATATACACGTAGGTCTTTTGTTACCAGTTTAAAAAATAAATTAAAAAAGCATGATAATGAAACAAGAAAGAAAAGCAACTTAATTATCTTTATGATTTATGATTAATGTAGAGTAACTAACATAACTGTTTGCAATAACTTAAAATTTTCTTCTTTTTCCAAACTAAGCATTATAACACCGCTACATAAGATCACCTGACAAATTGAGATTCATTTTCAATGGCAACAATGCATAATAAAAATACTTCTATTGTTATGCTAATCAAAATAATATTTTTTTAAATTTTAAGTTAACAAAAAGACCAGGTTAAAACTAAACTACCAGACTTACATAATTAATGTTTGTTTTAAACAGAATGAGAACTTACATGATTCCTGCTTAACCTTTTGAAATTAAAAGCTATCTGTCTTTACTCTGACAGGTTAGTTTTGCCTTCACAATGTAACATTTTTACATACCTTCTCCTTTTGCTAAAAATCTGATAAAATCTTGTCTGAAATTTGAAGACATAGTAACACCAATGTCTTGAAAACAAGGTGATGACAGAGCTATCCCCGGAGGTGGAACACCGTTTGCCTGACTCCCAAACTTTTCTAATATTTGTATCTCAAAGTAGTTAAATTCTGTAAAATAAACAAAAAAGAACTGAATGAAAAAAAGTGTCAATGTGATTTATAAGGATATGGCATATAGGCTTAATAATTGTTCATATTAATTCACTACTTAAATATTCACTTAAATAACAGTAAAACAGTCCATATGATATATTTTGTCAATCCAGTTCAATACGGAATGAACTAGTCCAATATTGATATTGGACTAGTTAATTCCTTATTGGACAGACAGGTTTGGCAAATATTTCACAGATTTTAAGAGATGTTAAGTGCTAAAAGATCTAAGAAAAAATATTCAATTCATTTTACATCCTGTATCAATTTGATAGGCCTGCTTAATCAATAAAAATCAATTAATTAATATCATATTTGAGACAAGCACACAACAAATGACTATTGAAAACCACATGTTTTGAATTATCCATATAAAACATACTGATATCTTCACTGAGTGGATAGGGACACTGGAGTACTTCAGCATCAGTATGCTCTGGTATTGTGACCATCTTTTCTTTCTCATCAACCTTGGACCCTTCTGGTACTATCCAATAGTTTACATTATCCTACAAAAAACAATTGGTTTAAAACTAAATGCCTTAAAAGATAACAATTGCAGGTACTGATCTTATTGATGGTAATAAAATAATCATTATATACTGCATACTAAATCTATAACAATATCGTTTTTTCTAGATAATGAAATCTTTATATTGAGATCACGATATAACCGTATCATTTTCTTGCGATAACGATAGACTGTTTTAAAGAGATCTGGATACAACAATATAGTTTTATCGAGATAACAAATTAAAAAAAAATTCTCTTCTTCTTTTTCATGTCCCTGTACGGCTTCCGTATATATGATTTAATTATAAAGGTTGAATAAAAATTTAAAATAGTGGATGTTTAACCTGAATTGTGTAAAATGCAAATGACGTTGTTATGTAACATTAAATTGGTGAAAATCAATGTTTTGATTGCAATCTTTGAGGGATTAAAATAAAACAGGTAATCTTTTTTAGTTTCTTTGCTTATGTTGATAAATGAAGGTTCACACATTGGTTTGGTTGTAAAATGTGTGTATTCATTTTAACAAAGATCAAAAGTAGGCAATATGACAATGCACTATTTTTTATTTTATTTATTACAATCAAAAGGAATAAATAAAACTATAAACATTGATGATATTTCAAAAGAAAATAAATAACATATTACAGTAAACACATTTTAAAAAGCACTGCCAAGTCAGACTCTGATGTCTGCATCTTAACATTTTGTGAAAACTTGTACGTGCACATTCTACATGCATATACAAAATTTACCACAATTTTCTTTTGCAAGAAAGGGGTGAGGACAATAGGTACATGTGTACTATACATGGCTTTTACAGTAACTTATTCCATTATATCACCATGGCAATAAATCATACAAGATTACACAATACTTACAATTTCAAATGTAGGTCCCACACAAAGTCTGTTATGCCAGAAAACATCAATAACCACCTCATATCCATTGCCACAGACAGCAATAGTTGGGAAAAATTGACTGGGATCATTGGTCATCATATATCTTAACCCTATTGGGTGATAGTTCTTAGAAAACAGGACCACAGGAAGTGGACTATCAAAAACTGACAAATCCACACCAACTGTGTCACCTACAATAATTTAAAACAAAACAAAACAAGTTGTATATGAATAGTTTTTATTTTTGAGGTATGATATATACAGCATGTCAAGTAAGTGTCCCTTCCTCTTGATTCTGTGTTGTGAAGGTACAAGTCCATGCAAATGTAATATCATAGCCATATACTATCAATTTCCTTAGTTGACTATTAATATAAATATCCTCAGTTATACAAAATACTGGTGCTGTAACATAAAGACAAATGTGGAAACTTCATTGACAGAACATTGTGTAATCATTAAGTGCAAACTAAACTGTTCAAAATGTTTCTTTTTCATTGACAACTATTAAACTTTACACCCCAGCAACTTTTTCAGGTGACTGATTCATTACATGTTTGTTTAACATCCTGCCAGCAGTATTTAAGCTATATTCAGGATGATTTTTAGGTAATGTTAACACAATGATTTAGAAAAATCTCCAGACATCAGTAAGACTATACAAACCTTCTTCATATCTTTGCCCATTTACATTGCCTTCATGACGTGTATTGTAGAACATCCGTCCATTCTGGGACATCCAGCCGACAGTTTTCTCAGTTTTTCCAGGATGTTTAGTCAGGTCAAAACTGCCATCAGCTACACCAACTGTTATAACGGAATCTTCATCTTAAAATTAAAGACAGCTGCATAAACAGTTCTGGTCAAACAATAAGATTAGGTTTGCATAAATCTATGTTAAGAGTATTTAATTTACATGCACATAAAAGTACTATAAGACATCTTATTTAAACTTGTAGTATATTTCTGACGAACCATTGATTTTCATGATTAAATAAACTATGTAAGAAGTAAGCACAATTATGTCGTAAATGAAGCAAATACTGATAAATTATATTATTAAATGACTAGAAAATTTGAGCATTTTCATTGGTTTAGATCCTTTGCCGATGTTCCCGATCAAACCTCATGTCTACCGCGCAAATTTGCGCGAGAGGTGGACAAATGTCATATCACTGGCACCGTGTACCCAAAAATAGATCAAGGGAAAACACAAAGACACTAAAATAAAACGTAGCTTTTGATTGGACATTATTTTTATTTCGTCCAATCAAATGCGTTCTTACAAATTAAGTTCGGGTCATTAGAAACGGCAGAAGTGGCTGCGATGGAGCCGGCAGGACAGAAATCTCGATTTGCAACTATCAATGAGGAACAATTAAATAAGATTTTGACAGAGAAAGATGCCAAAAATACTAAGAGAGCCACGGATTCTAGCATTAGGACATTTAAAAGTTATTTACGTGAAAAAAAATTACGACGAAGATTTCGAGGACCTGCCAAATGTACAAATCGATGCTATTTTGAAAAAATTCTACTCAGAAGTCCGTACCGAAAATGGAGAACTGTATAAGAAATCAAGTTTGACAAGCCTCCGACATGGAATTAATCGTTATTTAAGTAACCAGCCTTCCGGAAAAGATATAATTCACGGAAAAGACTTCACAGTTAAATTTTAAATTAAATTTGTTGAAAAATTGTTGAAAATTATTTATCTTGTTTACTTTAACATGTTTTAAAGTCCAATATCTGGTGAGATTTAATTTGCCTTGGAAAATTATCAAAACATCTGAAAGGATATGGAGAAATATCATGAAATTATTCACAGGTCTTGAGTCATTTAATAAAACAATTGTTGACTTTTCATATCAGGTTGACATGAGATTTATCAACCTCAGAAGTGATATTCACCTCAGCCGTTGGCTTCGGTGAATATTTCACTTCTTCAGGTTGATAAATCTTCATGTCAACCTCATAAAAAGTCATTAATTGTATATTATCTTATATATGAACATTTTTGCATATTTTATATGACCGGAAGTGATGGACCGATCTAATATTGTATCTAATATCAATACTGTTTAGAGTTTTGTATATGTTTTTTTTTTGTTTTATTCCATTTTTATTTAAAATATTAAACTTTTTTTAACTTTTATTTTCAGATAAAAGGTTGACTAGTGGTTATCAAATATGTAATAAACAGATTATGGCATGTCATTTTCCATATCGGCTCTGGTATCATCCCTCGAGCAAGCTCTTGGGCTTGGAAAATGCCATGTAATAATCTATAAAACTAAAACTTGGTTGAAAACATGAAAATAAAGATTAATTGTTATGATGCTCAAAATTCTTTAGCACGCTCTGCATATTTAATAATATTTAAAATATTATAAAATTTAAAATGTTTTCTACTACCATACTTCAATAAATCCTAGCAACTAATACATAAATATTTTAAGTGTAACAAAAAAATATTTTAACATACTGAGTGTTTTTATGTCTACACAGAAGTATGAGTTTTCCTCTGTCAGTGTTTTCATGAACTGTATAACATGGATTCCCATGGTCTCTGCAGGAAGTGTGACTCGACAGTACAGTTTACTAAGGTCAATGTCTGTGGATGGTTCCTTTGGAACTTCAACATTTAAAGCATCAGATTTACGAAACATTTTGATATGAATTTCTAAAAATAAAAGAAAACCATTAAAAATTCAATATAATTTAAGGCAAACAATGAATAGTAAAAATATGAAAAGCTTATGAATCTCAATAATGTGGTGTATCATTTGTATCTACTTGAGAATGGTCTTCATGAAAAATATTTTAAGACTTTTGTAATAAATAACTAAATTAAAATGTTTATGCTTTCCATTTATGTATCTTCTGTTGCATGATTCTTACATAATCTGGTTCCTAAAAGTAACTATTGATAAAACCTAACGTTTGACAATAACTGACAGACATTTTATACGAAACCAAAAATGGAAAAAGATCTGATATGATCAGGCAAAGTGTAGAAAAGGCACATGAAATGGGTTTGGATGAACTGGGCTTCTGATTTATCTTATTGTATATTATTATCTACTTTAAGATTAACCAGTATCAATATCCTTCCCTACAGTAACAGATACATACCTCTTTTAACACAGTCATCAATGATGTGTTTAGTTGCATCTTCTAAAGCCTCTTTGTAAACTTTATCTAAGTTTTCATACACTTCAATCTTTCTATTTGACTCAACATCCACTGAAACTTTCCGACCTGTCAATTATACAATAAAAATAATTTACCTGTCTATTTTACAAAAGGAATAGTCAGTGTGCACAGAACAGTGTTAAATATACAAAGATAAGGTAGCCATCAAACTATATATCCAGTGTTCAATCTAGAGCGCGCCATTCCCGCATTTTTTGTTGAATTGACGCACTTAAAAAACCTCCTGGGTCATTACTGGCGCAACATAATTTTTCATTGCTTTGAGAAATTCCCCCATAGTCAACAGCTTTGAGAAAGTCCCTTTAAAATATACCGGACATTTAACTGTATTCTTGGTCCTAAGTACGCTTTTTATCATGTACAATTACAGTTTAGCAAGCGTCTAAATCACCTAGGCAATATATTATCCATTTTTTTAATAACGTGTTGTTCATGCTTCAAGATGAAGCATATTTCTTCATATTTTACTCCCATTGGAGATAAACGTGCAAAAACGGAATCATAAGCCTTCACTTTTTGTCCGGTTGTCATGTCTCTATATTGGTTTTATTGACCCCTAGCTATAAATTCTGGCCCCCTATGGTAAGTTATTAGGGCCACCATGACCAACTTAGGCCAAATTCTAAAATGAACACTGTATATCATGCAAATCAGTGTTTTATTAGACCAATACATTGTGTCGATTAAATGGACCTGTATTGTTTGTACATGTACATATTTTGCTATTTAAGGATTGTTTTCAATTGTTGGTTAGATTATTGGATATAAACGACTTTGGGTCGATTTACGCTGAATAAACCATGAAGCGGTTTATGTTGCAGCGTAAATCGATTTACGCTGAATAAACCGTGAAGCGGTTTATGTTGCAGCGTAAATCGATCCAAAGTCGTTTATATCCAATAATCTAACCAACAATTGAAAACAGACCTATTATTTTAAATTCCATAGTAAAAAGGAAATAACAAGAACAATATTTTACAAGTAATCAAATAATATTTGCAATTCAATGTTTTAAGTGTCGTCACTTGTTGTTTGCGGAAGAATTCATGTATAGTCAATGTCATCAATGCATCTTAATATGACATCACAATCAGTCACGTGCTGAAATACCAAGTTAGGTTATACAAAATAACCAACTTTGCTCATGTATTGAGTATTTAAAAGAAATTAAAATATATTGTTTTAGTTCCCATAATGATCGTACATAACAATGTTTCTTGTTCCTTGAAATTCAAAATGTTGAGCTGATGAGTACTTTAAATGCATAAGTATTTTACTATTATAATGGATTTTTATAACATGCAGGGATTTCCATAAATAAAAAATATATGTGTAACTTTGTTGATTAGATTTCAACACAATAAAAAGTAATGGATACACAAAAACAATGTGTAATGCATAGAGGTCCATAATAGGTTTGAATGTTTAAAGTCCTTTATAAAAAAACCCACAAAATTATGGGCCATGTGTTGAAATACTGACTTGACATAAGCAATAACAGGGAACAAACAGAATTGACAATTTTTATTTGGGTCACCTTTAGTGTTCAAATACTACAAAAAAAAACCACAATTTTAAAATAAACAAGAAAATATATCTCAGCAACAATTGGTAAACACCCTCCTCTTTCTTAGTTCACGTAAGTATTAAGTATTGGATGAACCCCTACAGAATTTTGCCATTGAGTTTCCGGAAGATGTGAAGTGATCTGCATAAAAAAAAGCATCAACACAAAGGTAAAATTGAGATGGGATGAACAAGACAATCAAGGAAAGAACAAAAATCTCGAAAGTCTGAAAAGGCCGGGTTGCAAATTAAATTGCCTTAATAAATAGGGAATGGTTTACAATTTGTTGGAAGAAGGTTTTAGGTCTGTGTAAAAAATGTAGGACGAGTCGATTACACAAAATAGGTAACTTATTCTGCAAATGTTCTGAAAAATGACTAAGTTCACATTTCTGGAAAATTAGGGAAAAATTCCTGGAACAATTCCATAATAGAAGGTGCAAAACTTCAATACATGTGCAATCTTTCTGTGAACTTTCAGAGATCTGGGTTACAAAATGTAGGAGAAGTTGATTTCACAAAATAGATACCCTATTTTCCCTGCCGGCAATCCCACTTACCCGCACGCCGGACAATCCGCCCGCCCACCCGACTTCACCATACTATAACCCCACTTTGCACTACGTGCAACCCCACCAAAAATGGACTGTAAATCAATGTGCCCCCTCCCCCTTTCGTTGGCAAGACATAAAAACATATTTGTAAGCATTTTTTAATTGCAAAATACAAACAACATTAGTGTGCTGTAAAAAATGGTCTTGTATTTTGAATTTGGCATGGGACAGGGGATATGCTTGGCAAAAAAATATTTCACTCATACTAGTTCTTTATTTAAAAAAGTATGATAATTAAAAACAAAGTAAATGCTCAGAACATCTTTCTGACAAAATACAGCTTACTTCTGCAATACTTGAGGATATTTAGGACCTTACAAATTTAACATAAAACTAGAAAAAAAAAGAATGCATGATTATTAGATTAAATTGCTGTGTAGGAAGACAAATGCAGATTGATTTAAATTATAATTCAAATAAACTCACAATTTTGATCAAGAAGTACTAAAGGATAGAAGCCTCCTTCTGGTTGTATTATCATTTTTGCGTAGATAGTGACAGTATTCTTAGTTACAAAACACAGAACCAGCTGTGCTTCCTTGTCATTGAAGGAGTCGTTGCCCCTGGAATCAGGACGGTAATGTACTCCCATTCCAACACGATCATTTTCTTCCACTTTGTTCACTGAAATAAAACATCAATCATCTATTTACCCAGTAATCTATGGGGTTGATTAACACATTTTAGACATACAATATTAATTTTATTCATTGTGTTTTGATATTGCATGAAAAATGAATGATCAAACTTAAATTCAACAAATCATCATGTGGAATTATTTAGATTACATGCCAGATTGCCGAATCCCAAATTGCCGACTCCCAATTTACCGAGTCCATTTTGCTGATTCCCAAATTGCTGAATAAAACAAATTTATGCTAAGATATTTTATATTTAAGGAATTACTTACAACTAATTCAAAAAAAGTTTTTTAATTGTTTGGCAATATAGCAATTAAAATTGGTTACCGGTAGTTAAAACAAAAATTGATAATTTTGTGTAACTGAAAACACAACCTTTTCGCAACACAAGCTGATGTTCTGAATTCAACAAGTAACTGGACATGCTGGAGTAAAATGCTTTGTCAATGAGAGAGGTGTACAATACTTATTCAACACTGACAACTTTAGATGATGATATATTAGTTGCTTTGTAATAAATCTAGCGTTTGATGGCAAACTAACAAAACAAATTATAGGTCTACCTATTGTTTTTTTATTCAAATAATTACATCTACATGAAACAATACAAAGATCTTAAAGTAACTAATTCCATGAAATCGATATATTTACAAACAACTTCTCCGACAAAACATTATTTTTTTCTAAAATCAATAATAACATATAGTTTAACTTTTTTCAATGTCGGCAATTTTGGAATCGGCTAACTGGACTCGGCAATTTGGGAATCGGCAATCTGAGATGCTACCTTGTAACAGTTAAATTATCACCTTTTTCAAAATGTGGTGATGTTTCACAAGATGTTCAAAATATGTTTCCAATAATGACAAGAAATCTTTTTGAATTATGAATTACATGCATATTATAGCTGAGCAAGGCACATGTATTCAACAGTTAACTTTACACATGAAAATGCCACATTAAAACTTATTTGGTTTACATTTTCTATAAGCATTTATAAATGTTGATAATTAGCCCTATGCATATATACACATGTAGATGTTGTACTGATATGTGCATATTTCTACAAGTTAAGGAATTAATTATTGCTAATAAAAAATAATTATTGCTAATAAAAAAGAGAAACATAAAATGAGAATTAGTAACTATAGCAATGACATTATTGTTATATTGCCAAATGAAAAGGCAATAAAGTAAAATACATTTCTAGAACTCTGCTAACACAAGATAGTGTAATTAATTTTAAAGAAAACAAAGTCATATTAATGTCTGTGGCAGTCCCTATAAACAACTGGTTGGCTTTCTGGTTTAAAAACAATATATATAAAGTGGTACACTTTTGAATTTATTTTTTAAAGAAAATTTAGTTATATGTACTCATCAACAAATGTTTTGAAATGTGGAGTTATTTTAAAATAAAATTTAATTAGTTTTCATCAATTGATGCTAAAAAATCACCTTGCTCAACTGAGCTATTTCTATAACAAAAGAACAGTGTAAGTAACAGCAGTAATCGGGTTTAGATTGGGCAAGGGATAGAGTGAATGTTAGACTTGGAAGGATCAATTCATCCACACTACATACCCATTTCATGTGGCTACTGTGCAAATTTGAGCTGGTTGTGCTAAAAAATGAAGTATAATCTGCCGATTCAAGAATGTTCTAGTTTTGTGGCCATCTTTAACCTGTTAAAAGTTTCGTAGATGGCACAGACATACAAGTATTATCCATACCAAGACTAGTTCAAATCACTTCAATGGTTTCTGAAATTTTTAATTTGCTTTGTTGTAGTAATACTTATTTGAATACTTTGCAAAATTGCTAATTAGTGAGCTATGTCAGAAAACCTCTTAATACAAGTCATAGTGCTTCATGAGACTACAGGTCAAATTTAAAGCATTCAATTGAAAACTAAAAGTTGTTTTAAGTTAACAAAATTTGTTTTTTCTACTTATAGGAACAGTGGACATGTTGATTGAGGGTGGAACATTGAATATTATGCAAATACAGCCCTTTTTTAAGTCAATACAAGTTTATATCGACTGCGAGATGTATATGTCCTTGGTCAATATACAACTCGAGGTCGATATATACAACTTGCATTGACTAAAAGAAAGGCTGTATTTTTTATATTATTAAGAAATGTCACACAATTTTTGGAAATTTTGTTCTATTTTTAATGATCTGCAAAAGTAAATCTGCAATAAATCAGTCAATATTTAAAAATACAAAATATCACATGGTCGACTTTGGACAAATTAAAATACAGCAAATTAATTAATTATATAATTGATTATAAAAGAAAACACCCTTAGGACCATTCAGACCAGTGGATTTCATTGTTTTTACTTATAGCTCACAGAAAGAAGAATGAGGTACAACAGACATTGGGCAAGGGAAACCAGACAAAAGGGGATGACAAGAATGCATCCTTTCTTAGTAAAGTCAGAAAAGCTAAATTATCATATTTTCCTGCTAAGCCAGACATTAATTTTAAGAAGTCAGGGAAAATTGCAACAGCTTTAAAAAAATTTCTGGTTCAAGTATTTACCTTCAACTTCTTTTCATTTATTTATAGGAACTGACACAAACTCTATTCGGCCATACTGACATAAGAATTACAAGCTAAGATCCATACTTACCTTAATTTCAGAATGAAATAGAGACAAAAATTCTATTGTAGAACATAATAAGGAAAACAATCATTTTGGTTATAGAATAAATGGTTTTTTTTACTTTTGTGAAAATTACTCCAAAATAATTAAATGTTTCTCAATAATGATACATATTCTGTAACCAATATTGAATTAACCAATAAGTTTTTAAATGTTGAGGTAAAAAGACCAATTAAAATTAACATGCAACAATGTAACAACATGTTTATGTTCCAACGTTTAATTTATTATTCCTGTGTTCTGTGTCTTTTAATCTTCTATCTGTTGTAATATGGAAGCAAAATAAAGAAAGAGAGGAAAGGCTATGTATAATATAGTATTTAACTATAATATAGTATATATTGGACCTTCATAATGGGTGTCCCCCACTTATATACACTAATGTCACTGTTCTCAATCAAACACAGTTTCAAATAAACTTCCCCCATCATATACAGCCACTCCCATAATTAAGCTTGGTCCAAATAGGAGCTCAGTTTATATAGCTTCTGGTTTTTGTTTTTGGACCACAGTTGAGCTTGTATTTTAGTCTACAAAATAACACTTCATTGACACTGTGGTTGATGCATAAACTACCTGGTTTTTTTAAATTTATTATTGACTCTTTGACTAAGCTATTAAGAGTGGTATTGAGGTGAATGTATTATTAATTATTAATGAAATTAGAAAATTCTACAGGAATAAAGTGAATGCGTTTTTTTCACAATAAAAGCAACAAAAAAGCCTTTCCTCTCACTCTTCTTTAAAGGGGCCTATAACATTATTAACCTTTACCATCTGCCGTCCATGTCATAAAGTCCCGTAAAATCTCACACGTAGGTGACGGTTTCAGAGGACTACAGTCACCTATTCCAACCGATGCAGCAGCTCCATCTGTTGTCTCTCTGATGACACATTCAAAATGTGAAAAATCTGGAATAGGATTTAATAAGGATATATTGAAGCCTTCAATTATTATATTAGATAAGTCAGATATTTTGTTGCATGAACAAAGCAAAACATTATGCTGTGAAAGAAAAAACCAATTACAAGGTGGATAACTGCAATAGTGTTTACACTAAATGCTATAGCTCGAAGTATGATTTTTAGCGAAATGATATATTGCCTTTAATTTTGAAGACAGAGGAAACCACATTTTCCATGAAAAGAAGTGGATATTTTTGGGAAAACACCACAAAGCAACATATCCTGAAACATCTGTAATGACTTGTTCTAAATAAATTGATTTCTGTATTCCTTATACAAATTTATGAAAGTAAAAATTGTACAATGATATAAATTAATCGCTATATTGCATATGAAAACAATCATGCAAATTTAAAGTGTTTTTTTATCAATACAATACTACAAATCAAAAATTAAAAAAATGTTAATGATACAAACTAAAATTTTTTCTTTCAAAATAAAAATACCATTTTACCAGTAAGTCTTCATTTATAATTTCTGACAAATATGTTTCAAAAGAAGGTTATTAAACAATGGTATGCTAAAAAATTATAATTCTGAATTATACTAAAAGTCACACCCTTGTTCGCTCATTTTTTTTATTGCATGTTTTTATTATTCCATATTGTACCTTTGTATTCTAAACATCCAATAGAAAAAAATGTCCATGATAACATGTCCATATTTTATACTTTTTTTCTGTTGTTTACCTATCACAAATCATTCTATTGTAAGTCAGCCATTTTTGTTGCTAAAGGGACCTTGTGTTGTTTACAAAAGTTAGTCCGCTTTTATGATGTTCAATAGTATTCCAACAAAGCGCTCAACTTTTCCCATCCAAATCACAAACAAAACATTTATAGAAAGATTTTGAAAACACAACAATCGTCTGCTCCTAGCTTACACTTCTGTTCTAATTTAGGTAAAAATTTACTATAGAAAATGACTTAATCAAAATGAAAAAAAAACACCACATTTTGAATGCTGATTAAATGTTGAAAATAATTGTTGAATTCAGTTTGTACATTCCTTGTAAGGAACAAAATTTGACCAAACGCAGTGAGCAGTTTTCACTTGTCACAAAAAAAACCTCAACACAGACACTGTGACTTTTATAATAGTTTAATTGAATTGTATAATAACTATACACCATGGCTCAGAGTTTCTGAACTGTGCCTAATGACAGAAACTGACAGGCAAATTCTGCTTCTGTCAAAGTTTTCTGACCAAATGTCTAGCACACAATTTTAAAGAAATCTTACCTGCACACAATGGCTGGGGACTCTGTACTGGAGCTGAGTTTATGATTTTATCCTTTGGCTTATTCAGATTAAACATGTTATTACTGATGTCATAATGTACTGATGGGTCATACATCCAATGAAGCATGTTTTTCTGAAATAACAAACTTATTTGATCAATAAAGTCAAGCCGATTAACTACATATTGTATGTTAATAATAATTAAAGCAGACCACATGAAACTTTCCTGTGTATGAGTAGATTTTGGTCAGCTATGGTATTTACATTTCTTGGAATGTGAACAGTATGATTGTTTCAATACAAAAGCTATTGTCTCTCTGCAGTTTATTCGGATTCCCTTTAATCTGACAGGGAAAAATCAAACACTGATTGATTAATGTTGCTATCCAAATAATTACTCTTACTGATGAAAATACATATGCCTATAATGCATAATGGTAATCAGTTGAGAGCAAGATATTATTAATTATTACAATTAAATATCAGGTATAGACATTTTAAGATAACATACAATTTTAAATCTTAGTAATCTCAGTTAATGTATTAATTAATTAACATTAACAAGGACATGCAAAAAGCTTAGCAAATGACCTAAACCTGTATAAATCTCACTTTTGATATAGACAATTATATTATGTTTTGTAAAAACTATTTAATATTCAACATCCAATGTGAATCCCAATCCAGTTAAATTCCATTTATATTCAAGTATATTCTTACAATTTTTTGGAAAAGGTTTTGCAATAATTACAATGATGAAATTTTGTTTTTAAAATGTCTTTGAATGCATACATGTATAGCTTAAAAAACTATCATTGTTAAGTATTTATCTGTTACTTACTTCATCAAACTGAGGGCTACCAAAGACAGCTTGTGGCCACATGATTCCCAAATCAATAGGTCCGTTTTCTAGTGTGATGGTTGGTAGGAATTTTGTGTGGTCAGGCTCAAAATGATATCTAAATTATTATTGGTCAAGTGTATAGTGCAAATACAAATACATGTATATAACAAAACGTTACTTCTAAATCACTCTTTTTATAAAATCAAAAAGTCTTAAATTTACTACCTTTATGCTATTGACCTAAATGTTTATGAGGCCAGTTAAAAGGTCATTAATCTACACTTATTAACAAAATGCTACCTAATCTTCAATGACTACATATATTTAAATGTAACTTCAGTAAAAAAAACTTTGAAACATTTGAAACTATTTTGTGAAACTTTAATAAAACCTTTTTGACAGGATCTTTGGTTTTATCTAGACTGGTTTCTTGATATTGTCTATATAAAGCCATAGAAGCTTTAGTTTTATCAAGTCTTGTTTCCTGATATGGTATACATAAGCCAAAGAAGCTTTGCTCTTATCTAGACTGGTTTCCTAATATGGTCTACATAGATCATTAGACTCTTAGGTTTTATCTTGACTGGTTTCATGATATGGTCTACATTAAGCCATATTGGTAGGATTTTCTGTTCTAAGAGGTAACTGGAGATAATGAATGTTTTTCTTTGTTTATTGGAAATTGTTTCTATAAAAGAATTTTCTCCTCAGAAAAATAATTCTTAGTAACCCATTTACTCCTGGGTTAATATTTACAACTTACAACTTACCTTGTTGCTACTGGCTTTCCATTCTTCACAAAAGTAACTGTTGACATTTGCTTACCAAAATATGTTACACAAACACCAAAAACATCACCTATTTTAAAATCACAAAAAAGTCTAAAATTTAAAATGTCGTCTATAAAGAAATGATGAAACACTTATCATCATAAATACTAAAAATGTATAACAAAACTTAACTCATTACTCTGATTTTTGTTTTTGTTTAAAAAGGTTTTAACCATTTTCATTTAAGAATTGAATGCATTCTTTAGAATTTTCATTGATGTATGAAAGTGTTGACCAAAGCACATTTGAAAAATGCAGAAGTCCTGATTTAAGTCGTGCACAATTCATTTTTTTTATTTAAATTATTCCGCATTATTTGTTTACTGTGGATGTCGTCAAGGAAGTGCATGCTCTTACTTGATTGCTACTGGTTTTCATTGAGAAATGCAAAGAATGATTCTACGTCATCTGTAACAATTTGAATAGAAATCTAGAATGTCGATGAAAGACATACTTAATGTAAATATTAATTTATTATTGCATCAAGTATGTATTGCATAGGCTAGAAAACCTGCTGAGTGGTTATTTTTTCAATATCCGTAAAGCTGGGTTATTTTCTTTGTGGAGAAAATCAGAATACCTCTCCTATGATCTACATAAAAAATATAGTTAATAAAAATATTGATTTTATAACATACCTATGCCAAACTTTTCTCCATTTGTGTTGGCTATTTCCTTGTGTGAAGTAAAACATTTTCCTGTATCACTATGGTAACCAACAGTGTTGTTCCAGTTACCTGGGTGTGCATCCTCTTTGATGTCAGGTCCAGCAATACCTATTGTCACCTTACTGAGTGTAGCTGAGAAGAGAAGAACAGTAAGTAAGTCAACTGAGCAAAAATTTATGTTTTTTGTTTTGAATATTGTTTAACGCCACTTTCAGCAATTTTCCAGCTATATCATGGCATCCAGTTTATATTGGGAGAGGAAGTCAGAGTACCAGCAAAAAAACCCCAACCTTCAGTTGGAAAACCTGGAATACTTGTAAATTATGATTGGATTCCATCGCATCCTAAGACTCAAAACCTGCAACGTAAGTATTGACAGACCACGTGATCAATTGGATACCAACTCCCATAACCACTTGGGCACAGAGGCTCCAGGAATAATATTAACATTATTGCTCTAAATATATACTGAAAAATTTAAATATTACTGCTCTATATAAACATTGTAATACACAGTTTTTGTTTTTCAATACAAAAGTAACCTTTATATACAAGCAAACTCATACGTCCAATAATCTGAAAGCAAAAGGACAGTTCCTGTTCTATATTATATGATTAAAACAAGTATAATGTGGTTACCTGTAAAGATGTGTAAGTAAATAAACTATATTCAGTGTTCTCCCCAGGCCCTTTTAGCATCCTGGCAACGTGATGCTATCTGGTTCAAATATGATGCTTTCTGTAAACATCCTTAATATATTTCATAAGAAATGTGATGCTATAATTGCAAAGCAAATGATTCTATTGTGAAAACTGACAATACCAGGATGCTATTAAATATTTCTGGGGAGAACACTGATATTCATGGACATAAAACAAGATTCTTTCTGAGCCTGTAGTGGCTCACCCTGAAGACAAGAGACAATAAAATCATGTCATCACATGATTGGGAATTCAAATAAATCATTGATTTATATTAATTTATTATTGGAGATGGTCTTCATGATTCTCTGTAGTGATTACAGTTCCTTTTTTATTTACTACAGTTCTCAGCCTAATTGCCAAAATGGAAAAAATGCTAACAAATCTGAAAAATAGACATTAAAATGCCATCTATTATATTTTTCCAAATAACACCCAACAACACCAAAAATAAGAAAGGTCATTAAAAGGAAATAAATCCTGAAAGGAATTTTCTGAGAGTTTTGATGAAAATGAATGCTTTGTTGATCTTGATATTACGAGCTCCTGTCAGATTTGCTCTATCTATAGTGTTTTCCAAGATATTATTTACTTACATTTTAACCCCTGCAGATGAATCACACCAACTGTGGTTAAAGTGGCTTCAGATAAGAAAATTTTTGTAAAAGGCACAGGATCAATAGTAGACTAACTGCCATAAACAATTGACCACCGAGGCCGCTGTTAAGGTGGTTAATCATCTATTGTTGATAACATGCTTGTCTACTCTGAGATTGCGGGTTTGAGTCCACTACAGGCTGGGTATGCTTGACTCTCATTTTAATTGACAAGGATTTGTCAGGCCAGATTTTCACAGGTTACTCCAGCTTTCTTCACTGGTAGAAACTGTTGATAAAGTTGAAAAATTGCTAAAAGTGGCGTTTAACCCTATTCCACCAACCAACCATCATTGTACAGAGAAATCATTAAGCTTGTAATTGTTCACCCAGGATGCATATTAAAAGAAAATAACATTATTTTAAAAAGTCATCAAAGATACATAGGTAAATAGAATTTACTCTGTCAAAGTGTGTTTCGTCCAACCAAGGCTTCATAAACATTCGCACACAAATTTCAACATAACTAAGAAGTAATCTTATGTTAAATTTTAAACAAGTGTGGACAGTGAACATGCTTTGCTATCAAGTCCAATTATCTCCCCTTAATGATATCTGAGGTCAATAAAAATCCTTTATGTAAATCTACATATAATGTGATTCCTTTATGCTAAGTTTTAGTAAATTTCTTCAAGCAGTTTAGAGGAGTTTACAAGGGATGTGGACAGACGGACAAGTAGACTGACAGACAGGGTGATTCCTATATACCACCCCCCCCCCAAAAAGAAAGTTTGCAGGGGGTATAATAACTCTTTATTCATAAGAACTTTTTAGTCCTAAAAGGTGTTAATTTAGTAGTCAACCATTGTTGAAATGAAATGAATGCATCTTCGAATTAATAATGAAATAAAATGTAGTTTTAAAGGCAAAGTAATTTCATCATATGAAGGATTTTATCTATACTTCATCATATGAATGATTTTAACTATACTGGTCAATCAGCATCAATCTCTGGTTTTATCTGTATCTAATGAAACATTAAATATTAGTGCTGACTATTTACAATGGCATTTATATTAAATATTGCTCCTTAAAACTTACACAAAGATCGTATTTGCCCAAAGAAGTAAGGATGTTGTGGTGTAAGTGGTTTCAGATATTGTAGAAAGTTACTGGTTTCCGAATACATCTTTAACTGTACATCACTGATGTGTCCTGGGACTGGTTCCTGGTCATTATAGATAATGTCTCCAGCACATCTATATAAACCTGATGTTTCCATCTGAAATGACAATATAATATGTCAGAATCTTATATATTACATAGTGGGATGTTAAAAAAGTACTGATTGACCACAAAAAAGTCATGTAAAACAATACATTTTGTAATTAGCCATTCAAGTGATATAACATTAAAATCAAATTATATTAAAATATAACATGTTCTGAAATCACAAACATGAGAAAGTGACATTAACAAAAAGCCGTCTGTTTCATATTTAAAAACTTGGATTATCAATGACCAAAATGAAGCAAAAGGAACACAGCATAATAACAAGAGAATCAAGTCATGAATATTACAGCCAATCCTCCATCAACCTGTTAACAGTATAGTAGCTGTTTGTACATATTCATTTTAACTAGAAGAACATAAAGGATTTCATATTGGCACTCTGGGGAGGTGTATATTGTGATAATTTTGGATTTTTGATAGAACCCAATTAACTCAGCAGAGGATCAAGACATCAATATATGACAATTTAGGCTAATAAATTATTCAATATGTCTATTTCTCCATAAAAAAAAACAATTGGACCTTTATGATCGTCCCAGAGACTTACTAGTAGTTGTGTCCAATGTTTTTTTTAAACATGAAATGATGGCAATGGTGGATGAAAGACAAATAGACTGAAACAAGAAATATTCCTCAAAGTTTGATTCCAATTGCTCCACTACATTCAGAGAAGAGCCAAATGTGAATTATATAGATGACAAATAGACTGGACAAAAAGAAATCCAAAGAACAAAAACTTGAAGCATTTTCATCATATTTTATCCGAATCTTTAAAGTAAGTTTTGTACAGTTAAAAAAAAATAAAAAATGTTTCCAAATCCAAAAAAAAATTTAAATGGTAACACAAATTATTCATTCCCAACATCATTTTGTTTCAACATTTTGCATATTATAATGATATTGGTAAAAACTAAATTTGTAAACTATACATAAAATGTTTTAAACTATAAAACAAACTAAATGTGAAAAATATCTATGGCATCATAATACTCTAAGCTTATATTAATTAATATATGGTATGATTTAAATAAAAACTTTTTTTTTCATGGGACTTAAAAAATTGTAAGATGTGGCATGAGGCTTAACATTTACAACTGATTTGACACAACAATAAAAGTTGAAAGTAGAGTAAAAATATCAAGGTATATTAAAATAAAATTTTACATTATGAACAACTTTGTGTATTTATGACACTAAAAAGAAATGAAATTGATAAAGTTAAAGCAAAGACACAGGGGTAATGATGTTTTTGTGTTAAAGCCAAGACACAGGGGTAATGATGTTTTTGTGTTATAGTCAAAATACTATGACCTGTCAGGTATTTTCTACCTGTTGTGCAATCAATTTCAAAAGTAGATAACAGCTGTTTAGAAAACTGCTTCAATCTGTTTTCTTTAAGCTCTTAAATAGAAAGAGCTGGACATTTAAATTGCAGCTATTCATGCAGGACTCAGGTAACTTTACTTGAGAGATTGCCATAGATTATAATACAAGTTAGAAGTTAAAGTTACCTCACCGAGTCAAACATCACACCGATCAATCGACTTATATCATTTTGGTGAGAAGATGTATGACACAATGAAAAAACATATAAACAAGTTAGAAGCGATGAAAACGTAGTTAAGTTTTTCAAATTTTTTTATGTTTTAAATAAATTGTAGCGAATAAAATATATTAAAACACAATTTAGCATAGATTTGGCAATAGATATATTCAGTTCTTTAAGCTCTTGCTTTTATTTTTGTCCAACTTATCTTATAAAATAAACGAAAAAATGCAGATATAGTTATTAAAATGCTAAAATGACCTTTTATGATATAATTTTATTTCAAATCGGCCATTTAAATATAAAGAATATTCCTTTGGCTTTCGCTTGATGCCAAAAATGTATCTTTAACATAATGCATTAACAATATTAATTTGATTTTAATTGCACTGTCAGAGAAATTACGATACGATGTAAATCAGTTCAATGATATGATTAAAACAAGAAATATGACTTTGTATAAGCTATTAAATTCTGCTAACCGATTGAACTTTAAGAGTTCGTAACGTAATAATATATGTAATTTTTTATTTTCTTGTCAATATCAAGCATGAAGAGGACGATGGGGAAAATTAATTTTGATTACTGTGCATAAAATATGAAATGAACAAATTGCGACACACAATAACATTTGCAGAAAAGCTTTCAAACTATCTTTGTATTTGTATGCAACTCTTATTTTATTATCTATACCAAACGAAGATAAATGGGAGACATATTGTTTTTGTCTGGTAATTTACATCATCTTATTTTTTCTTTTCTCATTTAAGACTGATATTTACAGCAAAATTTATTTGACACTGCAAATAGCATACTAATACAAGTTTAGGATATGTAAGATAGCTTTATCTAGTGTTACATAACACTTTTCATTTTTAGGAGGTTAATATTGGGTTTTTAGTAAAAGAGGCAAAAGAAGGTCGACATATTGTTGTGTGTTCGTCCGTGCAGCCATTACAAATCTTGTCCGGGATATAACTTTTTTTAGGTAGGCTTTTTGATATTTGGAATGTGGGTAGATTATAACATCGATGTTTCGCATGCCATAGGTGTTGATATTTAATTTAAAATTTGACCCCCAATGTCACATCATTGCCTTTTTTTAGTGACTGCTTCGTGTCCGGGATATTTAACTTCGAAATTTGACCCCCCACCCAGGATAACATCAATGCCTTTTTAGTCATTGCTTCGCGCCCGGTATAACTTTTTAAATAATTGTTTGACCGTTTGTTTGCTTGTATGAATGGTTTTTAATGCCTTTCAGCAATTTATCAGCAGTATGATGTCTTTAATGGGAGTGGAAGCATGAGTACCCAGAGAAGACCCCGACCTTCGCTGAAATAGGCTAAGCTTTTCATATATGCTATGTGGGTAGATAATTACTAGACAATTGGTCTCCTATCATCGTTGCAGACCTTAGACTTTGAACTTTGACAAGTCGATTCGCATTTTGTTTTGATTAACAAATAAGTACCAGGGTTTTAAATCGTATATACAATCCATTAGTATAACCATAATATGAAATATCCAACCAGTACGATAAACGAAACACGAGAAACGTTTGACGAAATTGTTCAATACGTATAAGCTGCATGCAGAAAGTATAGGGTCGACAGTGAGATTTGTGCAGAATTTACTGCCTATTAGTACGAATCGCCAAATATCGAACCGTTCCAATTTCCAGAAGGGGTTAAATGTTAAACTAAAATCATTGTAATGCACATCGGCCAACAAGAAGTAGGGTTCTGTCGGATAACAGCCTATAACGTACTATTCGTTTGCACAAATCACCATATCAATCATCAAACTATTTTGATTGAAGAAAACCCAAAAGAGTGACAAAATAAATGTCGACGTTCGTACTTTCTGCAAAACTGAATTTTTATGTCGTCATCTAAAGGCGAAGGCGGCCTTCACGTTTGGGGCGTTAACATAAAAATAAAGACAATATTATATGACATCGTTAAAGGCAGGGTGTTTTGATTTGTGTTTGTTTGATTGTTTATCATTATTTATTATTCATTTATTAGAATTAACAATGAAAGAAAACGGGTAATTAAATATAAATAATTGTAATAAAACAGTGTACATTTGTGTACATTTGTGTAAGTATTCTCTAACCAGTTTGGTAGATTCTTTTCTGTGTATCTTTAGGTGTCTACAGGGGTAATACGCAATGAAAATTGTGTATGATTTGGTCAATGAAGCATGAAGGTAAATCTCGCGGTCTGTTTGAATGATATAATATTGTCCTTAGTAACTACATGTCTTACACGTTTTCCTTTTCTGTTTTTATGTAAAAGATTACTGTGGAATTCTCAAAATATTTGCAACCGATAATGTTAAAAATTATTAGACATAGGCAGTATTCGTGTTACAGTTATATATGATGTATTAATTCTTGAGATTTAACTCTCATTTGTACGCTAATTAACCTTAAATTTCTCGCTCTTCGTCTTTATTATAAATTGAAGCTGGACTAGTATTATAGGTTCCTGATTGTAGGCAGCACATTTGATAATGTTTGCCTAAATTCATACCTTACAATTTGTTAAAAAAAGTTTGACATCAATATGACCTACCAAATAGATGGATCCGTTGTATACTATTTAATGTCGACATATAGTAGGAAATATTTGTACGAAATCTTGTTCGTTATGTGTTATTTGTTGATAGGTGAGAACTCATATGTAGAGCGTTATCGACATATAACGCTGATTTCCGCTTAAGCCCTGCTCTGGGATTGTCTAAATGAGAGCATTTACTCTATGTTTAATTCCTCACTGACTATGGTTTTAAGATGAATTACAAAGCTGCTCCGCTGCTTGTTACCTTTTTCCATGTCTAGTGATAAGTGTCAAGAATATATACATCATAGTCCTATTGTATTAACAATTGTAGACTTTTTGTATAATAATCAATGATATACAGACATAAGTTGTAAAATGTTATTGAAATGCGGAATGTGGAAGTATAAAACTAATCACTTAAGAAATACGTGTCAAGGAACTTTTATTCATCGTGTCATTATAAAAAGATGAGCTGATTTTTTCCATATCATTTTTTCAGTAAATGCGTAAAGAAAAAAGATTCAAACTCCTAATAAATTGCAATTGAAAGAATAATTTTGGGGTCAGAAAAAACGTTGGATATATGTCCTTTTGAACAAAAAACACTTGATACAGAAATATATTGTGCAGAAGTGTAAATTTTGCATTTATTTGTTCAAATTTGTGATGCCAGTACCTTTGGAACCTATTTTCAGATAACAAATGAAAACATTAGTTTAAACGATTGAATATGTTAATGGACAAATACATGCCAAATAATGTTTTACTACACTATATTTGATACAGTGAGTTTTAAACGTAGCGATTTGAAAAAAGTCATCTGTATACGTATAGGTCTTAACATGTTTATATCTTTTTTCATCGTGTCATACTTCTTCTCACCAAAATGATCTGAGTCGGTTGATCGGTGTGAACATGAGTAGGTGCAATTTAAATGTCCAAGCTATCACTGATGAAGAGCTTAAAATAAAACAGATTGAAGCAGTTTTCTAAACAGCTGTTATCTGTATTAAGAATTGGTTGACCAATAGGTAAAAAATACCTGACAGGTCATTGTATTTTGACTATAAAGCAAAGATGTTTTTGTGTTAAAGCAAAGACACAGGGGTAATGTTTTTGTTATTGAATATAAATGTCAATGAAATTAGTTATAATATCAAATCAGTTAATATGGATATCATCATCATCATCATCCTAGTTTCCTACTCAGGGAATTGTACTTATTCCCTAAAAAAACTGATAGCTGAAAAATTACTAAAAATGGCTTCATTCAAACACCAAATAATATTTGTTCTTAAAATAGATAGATAATTATATAATTTTGCATTAGCTTATATTTACAATACATGTTTGCATGAAAAATAGTACATCATCTAACAACTGGTATGATTTAAGATCATCATTCAGTATTAACTTGATTTACTGCTAGACCAGCAGGCTTGGTAACTTTAAAATCTACTAGACAAGACCTAATGTCAACTAGACCAAATACGAAGAGGCCAAACATTTTTGCAGCACATGAAGATCAATGACTGCATAAATGAACAATTGTTTTTTTTAAATATATTGCTAAATCAAAAACAATGTGCTTTATTATATATATAGATTTTTGAAAATAATAAGATTACAGCAAATAAAATCTTGACAGGACAGGAGTTTGTTAAACAAATAAGTGACAAAAATTCTCTAAGTATTCATCTTTGTGGATAGTTATTGTGCTTAAAAACTATTGTTTGTCAAGTAATTGTTATATATTATTTAAGGTTTGAGCATACATAATTAGGTAGATACATTTTGATAAATTAAAACAAAAAAAAACTCTTGACAGGATGGGATCTTAAAGCAGACGATTCTGACCCAAAACAAATTCTGACCATTCCATATTTGGACAATTAACAAATTCGATCTACTGTTTAAATATAGGGATTTCAGGGCTCACACTGGGTCAAAATTATAGGGAGAAGTCACTTCTCTTTTGGGTGGCTGACAGGGAGAAGTGAGGATAGAACAGGGAGAAGTGGGTGGACAACAGGGAGAAGTTGCATTATATGTCGTGAAAGCGTCCTCTTTACTTAGTTTTTTTTAAAATAAGTGTTGGCATTTTCATTGTTATATGTTTTTTTAGCAGTTTAAATTATTGAGGATAAAGTATCAAAGATTTGATTAACTATTTAGTATACTTATTTCTCACATTTTTAAAAACACATGCATTAAACATAACAATAAAAAAAGAATCAACTGTCTCAAAACTGTTAATTAAAATAAAAGTTTCTTTGTCATTGATACACTATTTGATTGATTTATAATGAAGTACTATTAGAACTAGAAGTAGAAAATTACATCATTGTGACACATAATATATTATGTTAAATTGTAAAATTCACTGTTAAAAGTATTTAAACATATTTAACTTAAATTTGTTTTAAGTAACTGCCAAAATACCATTTGATATATTTAGTTATAGTTTCCTATAAATGTAATAATTGTAATAAGGGATTAAATTAATTGATCATTGCTTTTCCATTATTTAGAAATGTTGTTTAAAGGTTTTTGACAAAATTTTGATTGCTTAGGATTGTGTATGGGTCATTATGAATGAGCATAATTAATAAATAAATAGAACTATAGGGGATATAATCATATTGTAACACTTTGTTGTTTATAATTAACTTTATTGAGAAATGCACAAACAGAAACAAGCTATGGCCTCCTTTGGTTTTGCATTCAAAGTAAGCTTTGTTGGTACTATATTTTCTCAATCGGAATATTGAAACAACACAATGCTGACTTTGAAGTTAGGATATATACCGGGTAAAACCATTTCCAATCTGTATTTTTTTGTCATTTCCAAAATGGATGCTAACAGATGTGTAGATTGCCATTGCAAAGTTATGACAAGGCAGCACTCTTTACAGTGCGACAGGTGTGAAATTAGCAGCATAGTTTATGCAACACTGGTAAATTTTATTATTTTTCATGTTCTTTTAATTCTTGTACAAATTTGTTACAGATATACACCTACAATTATTGAATAAATGTAATAATTATATATTGGCACATCATATACAACCGTATATTCTATTGCCAGTAATATTGTATTATTTCAAGACTGGCTCTGTATAAGTTTTGATACCAAGAAAATTTTGAAACAGAGATATGCATAATATAATTCTTATATATAATTCAATTATTCACATGTGTCATGATGATCAAATCATTTATTAATTATCTGCATTTAAATTCTGGCAAACCCGAATTAATAATTACATTGGCTAAGCCAAGGTATCTTTCTACATACTTAAGCCAGCACTAAAACGGGAGGCTGACCTTGTAACCCTGACCCAAAGACTGATTTGTGAACAACAACTTTTATGGGAACAAAGAACTAAGTATTAGAACCTACAGGGTAGACTACACCAGTTATGGGAGCAGTACGAGGAGGTAGAGCTGAGAGTCACAGTTTGGTGCAGTATATGGACCAGTGAATGACTAAGCCTGTCTTATACTTTTTAAATTTATTATATCATCTTGAACTTGTTTTTTATATGTCTGAAACTGTTCAAATGTATTGTAAACTTGTTGTTTGTATGTCTGTCTGAACATGTTTGTATTATATTTATATCAATATTGTTTTGTTAAAATGCAAGATATAAATAAAAGATAGAAGTTGTTTGTGTTTTAATATATACAAATAAAAAAAACATTATAAAAACACACTAGCTGATGTTAAAGAAATTTATACATTAATTCACGCCCAAATTATACAGGCATAACCCAACATATAACATTAACAACCCATTAACAAATCTAGTCCAAATTGCCAATGGTCCAAGTTGGTTATAGTCAGACTTTTGTTATGGTCAGAGTTGACATGTAACCTTTGGCTTCACAGATGGAAATTTTATTTTGGATGTAAAAGGGGAGAAAACACTAATCCAATTCTTTAAGATTTTCAACTCAATTTTTAATTTTTTTATTAGCGCAGCTCTTTTACCTCGAGTGTAAAATCCAGTAAGTAGTTTTTAATATACACTAAGATAAACAGGACTATTATGTTTGTAAGTACTATTTTCTTATATGTTCTAAATTTGTTTGGTCTCCTTTAGTGTCTTGTATAACTATTTGTCCATCAAATTGTACAAAATTTTGGCCATTTGTAGCCTAAATATATCTGACCAAACACCCTAAAATTTCTTTGCATTCTATAAAACAGTTTTGGAGAATCACAGAAAAAAATTTAATGACTGCGCATTATATTAAATTTCCTAAGTTCAGATGTAAATTTCAATATATATATATATATTTTGGTCAGAAAATATTTATTTTTTGAAGGTGTCGTGACAGAATATATTTTATTTCATTATTAGCATTATTTTATATAGCAGAAATCCTTCTTCAGGATATTTTTTTCTTACCCTTGATCTGCTTCCAAAATATTTTGTTCATCAAAAATCATTTTCAAAATATTTTTTTCTAGGAAAAAACCAAGGCCTCCCCCCCCCCTTGTAAGTTAAATGGTCGGTCCCTTATTGGTGAAAGGCGCCATTTTATGTGGGTGTGTCCTTTTTTGACTCAGAAGTGTTGTTTTATTGAACTTTGTCAATCAACTTGACACACGGGAAAAAACTTGAAAAATGACTGGCTGGAGCACACGATAAAGTACACATAATAGGTTCGAACTCAAAAGTATAACTTGATTTATAGACCTTTGCCTGGCTTTAGATTTTTTAACAACAGCTGTCCGAGTTGTCTTGTTGTTGAAGTCTTTAAGAAGAACTGTTCTGAACAAAATGACCGAATTTCTTCATTGTATTGCTTAAATTTTCTTAATGAGGTAACTGCCCTTCCTTGTTTCAGTTCACATGAAATTTGAGAACACAAATTTTCCTTGTTGCTACAACAACCGGAAGTAAGCATGTAACCGGAAGTGGATACTATAAATGTAGAAAATTAAGGGCGTAGGAAATGTTTATAAATGTCATTAATAAATTATATCAATTTAAATTAGTTTTCAAAATTTCTGAGTCTTTGTTGTAATTTGTAAATATGTGTGACCTATGAGGCAAGAGATATCCCTTCAATATTAATCATTTGGGAAGTTTCCTAATATGAATGGAGGCGCAGCCTAAATGCGAGCATCGCACATTGTTCATTTCGTTACTCCAGAGCCCCCTAACAGTGCCTCTACATTCCATTGATGACGTGACGTCTTATGTAATGTGTTGTGACGTCACAAAACTCAATTTCAAATACAGCGTTTCAGATTGAAAAAAATTGTCTGGCATTTTTGTAGTAATTTAAAAAATAAACACTTTTATTTTATCGATGTCAAAATTTTTTTTGTCTACTTTTAAATTATATATTTTTTCGTTCGTCTACAATATTTTTTTCGGATAGCTCTGCTACCATCTGAAAATGATTTGTTCATATGGATCACGTGACTTTTTTTACACACACGCATGTAACCGTATAGCTCGCATCTGCGATGCTCGCTATTATATTTTTACCTATATGTCTTATATGGATTATTAATATATGAACATTAGCAATCATTGTCAATTAAGATTGGAGTCGAATACACCTTGTCAGAAGTGAGACTCTAGTCCGCAACCTCAGTTTTGACAGACCATGGGCGATATTTATGCAATTTTGTATAGAAAGTATATTGTATTCCAAATATCAAAAGTCTACCTCAAAAGATAAAAAAGTTACAGGCCGGACCCGATTACGGACGGACGGACGGATGGACGGACAGACTGATCAACATAGGGCGTCCGTCACAAAGTGGCGGGGCCCTTATAAATACAAACTTATTTAATTCATACAAAATGCCCACTACGGTCAGCTGTTGCATCATTTTTTTTGTTTGGATTTGTAGATATGTATTTAAAACATTTTTATGAAAACAGACTCGTTGAATAACATCTGACTTTAGTTATTTTCCAATACCCAATAATGTTTCAAAACAGTAATTTACGTTAATAAACCCACTATTAGGCCTGTGCGCGCAACCTTTATTTCCAAAAACAACACAGATGTTCTCATTTAATAAAATACAAGTAAAATTAGAACGAATACATGATTATAAATTTTTGTAATCAGCGACTAACAACAACAATTTAATATAAACATAATGTACAGTAACTCTATGAGTAGAACGGATAATCGTTCCCTCTCTTGTTTTTTTTGGCGAGGTTAATCCGAAAAATCACAAAACTAAATTCGGATTATAACGGCAGTAAAATTCGGGCTACTCTATGAGAAGTTATATTTGGAGTATGTGAAAACAATAAAACACTGATAATAACTTAAAGTTACATTCTGAAGTTTTTCCAAGTTTTCTTCAGATGGTTTATATTTCTCACATACAATAAAAAAACTGGTCGCCTCGGTAAAGATGAATTTTTTTACTGAACATTTTACATAGTTTACAGTAAAACCATTCGGCCACGAGTTTCGCCCCCCCCCCCCCTTCCCCCTGAATGGAATGCGAGCTAACTCTGCTAAATTCCAACTTTTGATTGGACTTGGTTCTGTTGAGGGGGGGTGGGGGGAAGGGGGTAATATCGACAGTTATCGTGTCTTTCCGTCGGGCATCGTCGAAAGATCAAAGAAAAATACCGACAAATTACAATTTCCATTTAATTATTTTTACAGTATTTTTTTTCAAAATATTTGCAATTACCCGTATTCCAAACGGAAAACTCGTATTCATTAACATTGTTAAGAACTTAATATTTTCAGAATTTAAAATCAAAACAAAAAATGTTTAAGAGCCGTGTTTTTTGGAAAACAATTTATGAAATAATTAACTTGTGTGATTTTTTTAACTTTATAAATTGTTGATGACATTTTTTAAACTATAATGAATTGCTGAATTATTTGTTATTGTATTATTATTACATTTACAAAATTTCATTTGGCTTTTGAAATGTATATTAGTTTTAAGGAATTCATATACGATACTATGTATTTTTAATTTCATTCTCATTCCGTTCAGGCTTTGTGTTGTGGATTATGTTATTCTTGGACATACAGAAGATGTTGTACTGATAAGTCTTATTTATTTATTTTTTTATACTTTATTCCATATTTTACATTCTTTGAAAATAATCATTTATTTTATCAACTTAAATGTTCTACAATAAGATTAAGGGACATAATACCTTGGGTATAAATAAAATTCATGCTTTTTTATAGTAAATTACTTATTAGATTTTAAATAAGACTTGGTCAGCAATGAAACTGTTTTAATTAATGGTAAAAATTATATTATTTGTCTTCAACATTTGCTAATCATAATTCAATTAACAAAGTTGTAAATGGCATGTGCCACTGTTAAATTGGCTGATTAGATTACCTAAATACCTCAATTTTAATTGCTTTTGAATTAGCTAATTATATGGAAACTTTTTTACTTTTATTTATTCAGGTTGTATTATATGGGAGAGCTACTCCAAGAAGACATAACACCTTCAACACTTCTGAAGTCAGTTGGACTTTGGTGGCACCAAAGACTGTCTAAAGACTTTATAAGGGACAATATTTACTTACATGTGTACTTTATGTTGTGCCTTGTTTTTTAACTATAGTGCGTGTATTATATATTAATGAATATGTGAAAATGTTTTGTGTTTTGAGTAAATAACATGTATATATATTGAATGTGTTCTATGAGTTAAGATGATCGTCAGTGTCATAGTATTTGTACAGGGATAACGAATGTGTGAAGTCATATTTGTATGATGAACGTAGGTATGAAAGTAGAAAGTGAGACAAGTTTATTTTATGAAATAAGGAAGACAGTTTGTATGCAAGAATGATATGGTACGAATTAGTGCTTCCAATACATGTATAATAATAGTATAGTGCTGCATAAATCTAAAAAAGAACATACTTTTTGTCATTTGATTTCTATTGTTATTACTTTAACATAATCGAAAGCATTAATATACATCAAAATGTTAAAATAATCTCGTAAAAAATAAAACCATTTAAAAATCAAGCTGGGACCAATAGACTTGGGACAAATTGGAATTAGACCCACTTTAACACTTTGAAACAAACTAACTCTACCAGTCCTTTAGTGTTAGTTGATATACGCGACGCTACTCAGAATTCACTGTTGCTGTCTGTTCGAGAGATAAAATTGAAGAAAATAGAAAGGAAAGCGTCTAAACAACAACATCCGAAAGTCGAGAGACAATTACAAATCCGGACACAGCCAAACACACAATAAATCACACACACACACAACACAAAACAAAAAGTAAGTAAATCGAACCCAATAAAAACCATTGTTTCACTCGGGTGCTCCGGACGAGTAAGCGGTGCCTGTCTCTCATTAGACATTCTTTGAGTTAATCATTGTGATGTCTAGGAAAAGCTCAAATGTCCGAGCATTTTTGAGAAATGAATTTCCCATGGCGACCAATTCAATCACAGTGAAATCTGGTAGAACTTTTGAAAAGAAAATTAACCCGTTATAGGTACAACACACTTGTTCGAATAGCTTAAATCAGCAGCAGTCAGTGGTCTATTATTTTTTATTATTTTCTAAGTATTTATGCTGTAATATTTACTTATGTTGCACATATGTGCCTGAGATTGATAATAAAATATTGAATCTTGAGAAAATCGGAATACCGATAGGAGGACCAAGCATTCTAATCTTCAGCAATCTATATAAGCAGAGTGTCCACGTCTAACAAGTACGCTGTACATATAATTAAAATTGGTTTTATTTAACAATAAAGAGCCATTTCGTTTAATCATATGGTGTTAATGAATCACTCATAATTTGTTATGTCACCTTGGTCTACTCAGCTTTATTCTTCTCTCTATACGGGTTACCACCTCTCGTATAGCTGGCTCATAATTGCCGTATACAAGTTAGTTTTATACCAATCGTATTTTGTGTCTGCATATCACGAGTAAACTTTTTGTCTGTACGGCGTTCCATACTTTTGTTGTCTAATCGGAATACCTCGTGTTTGAGAACTCTCTATTGTGTTCGTCTGGAATTTGTCTTAAGCCGCCGACGCAAACCTGTCAAGAGGGCTGGGTCTAATTAGCTTTAAAATACATTAAGAAGACCCGCAGGTAAATATTTTGTCTGTATGAAATTCCTTAGAGGAATATTTTTGTCTCAAATTGCTTTTTATCTGTCACGTTTAGGAACTAAAATAGCTGAACATTTGATTTTGATCATTCTTGTCCTTGCTTTACCAAATGGTGCAGTTTACGATGGAAAAAATTGGTAGCAGGTCGTTCCGTCCCCTGGTCGATCCGGCCCAGGTAGATTCGGCCACAGACGATCCGTCCCCTAGCCGATTCGTCAACTATTTCTTGGTCGATTCGTCCTCAGTAAATAATTATAAGTGTAAAACTATATTTAATTTTATTTTGACTATTTTTAAGTGGAAATTTAAAGTGTTGATTAAAATTAGTTTAATAATTAAATACACAAAATATGGTATGGTTTTTATATTTAATTTTGTTGTAATTGACTTTAATTGGAAATTGTTAAAGTGTTAATCAAAATCAGTTTAATAATTAAATAAACAAAATATAGTGTTTTTATTTATAACAGTCTTAATCAGTACACATAGGGGTAATTACTCTTTGATTAGTTTTAAATTGTTTGCTCAACAACTGTAAGCTATGCTTTGTATGATTTACTCTGCATCCAAGCTGACTTTAACATCAAAGGTTACAAAAATATGACATCACATCACACCAGCGTTCCAGCAACTACAACAGTGTGTATCGTCGGGTTCATTCCAGTTTGCTGATTCCGGATTGCCGCATCCAATTTTCCGATTCCCAGTTTGCCGATTCCCTATTTTTCCAGTAATTAAGAACAATCAACAAGGTGTATTCAAGGATTTTATCGAGAATCATGTGTGTTTAAGAAAATTGTGTAAATATTAAATATAATAAAGTAATAAAAATTTTTCTGCTGACTGTCTCTACTGTTTATTACTAGCTATTACGTGTATCTGACACGTGTCAAATGTTGGTTACAAATTTCAGGTGTCAAAAAGATTGATTGATTGATTAGATGTCTGCTTTACATCCAGCCAGCAGTATTTCAGCTGTATTCAGGGTGGGATGGGTCACAGTGAATACAATTTTGACTGCCACTGGAAAAGTATGGAGTATTGGGAAGGGCCGGAAAATTAAGCCTTTTGTAGCAGCTACAAAAAGCTTACTCTTTTTCGAAATCTACAAAAGGGGTCTTTATCGTGCAAGGAGCGTGGCACTCTCCAAACATGTTACACACTACGGTCCGCATTCAGGCTTTCCGTATTATGACCTGACAACCCCCCCCCCCCCCCCCCCCGAGAGGGTCTCCCCTAAAAAAAAAAAAAATGAAAAAAGAAAAAATATAGCAAATCAACCTAAATCATGGACACATATTGCAGCATAATAAGTAGTCAAAAATACGACTTTTTAAATATATTTTATCTACATGGTGTACCTTCTTTATTTATTTTCCCTACCTTTGGTTTTGCTGGGGCCTGATCGACCTGATGACGGAACGACCAGGGAACGATTCGACCTGGGACCTCTGTTAAAATCAGAGGGTTTTATTTTGGTGAAGGTTTTTTGCATGAAAAATAAAAACTGCTTTCTGTGCATGGTCAAGCTAATGCTTCTTTTGTAGATCCACAAAAAGTGCGAATAGTATTCAACGATTTTTTTCCACATTTGATCCGCGTTTTTTAAATGTAGTGGTTTTTCATTTTGATATTGGAATATACCCATAGTAAGTCTTGACCTAAAATAGAATGGAAGTTAAAGCTACAAGGAGCAGTGATTGTTGTCTGTTAGAAACACTTTGTGCAATGTCCTTTGCGGTATACCCAGGAAATTAAACAACGCAAGACCCCTTTAGTAACAAAAATGGCTGACTTACAATTTATAAATTCCTATTGCAAAAGTCATCGACAATTTGTGACATGTAACAACAGAGGCATAGTATTAAATGTGGAAAGGTTATTGTGAGAAAATTTTTCTATTGGATTTTTGTAATACCATTTTGAATGATAAAAAAATTCAAAAAAAAAACCAACATGTACACGACAAGGGTGTGACTTTTAGTAAAGACTATTCAAGCATGCTTCTAATGACATACTAGTACACAGTGTTCAAAGTTGAGAAACAATTAAAAGAAATGTTTAAAAGCTGCAGCTAAAATTAACTGTCCACATTAATGGGTTATTACTTGTTATTATTGAAAATATGATTTTCTTGACCAAACAAAAATGCAGTTGCAATTGGTCCACCTAAAAAAGGAACACCATTTTTACTGAAAGATAAAATATTTTTGAAAATTTACCTTCCATTACTAATTTGTCTGTAAGTAGGACTATTTCTTTATTTAAGAATTGAATGCATTCTTTTGAAGTTTCATTTACGTATGAAAGCATTGACCAAAGCACATTTTCAATGAAGCACGGTAGATTTTTTAAAAAGAAATTGATTAAATTCATGATTGGTTACATTTTCAGCAGGCACTTGTAATTTCAGTCAGTCCATGCAGATTGCAATGTGTAAAATTTTATATTAACTACACACACACAAAAGTTTTGCTACTACATGTAACTGAATTGACACTGTTTGGTCTTCTTGTATGCAGGATGTAGGAACCATATGAAATTTTCTTTGTTGGTTTAATAAAAAGTTCTGTAATTTACCACACTTTGATACATAATGAACTAGGGATCTGCCAATCCGCCTAGATGCATATTGTACACATCTTTTCAGTTCCAGAAGCGCCTTTTCAACATGCATCCCAGTAGTCGTCTGTGTCAGTTGTCGGACACCTACGAATATCCGTCATGTCAATTTCGTCTCCGATGCGTGATTACATATTCTTACAAATGGGGGTCGATATTTATTTGTTTCATCTGATTCTCAGCAGGTTGCAATCACTTGGGCTGCAAATATGATTTAATTAAAATATTTATTAAACAATAGACGTGATGTGTTGATGAACACTCTTTATGGTTAAAATTAAGGGTTGATAGTTTACTTGTAGTTTCAAATTTCAATACAAAAATATGAACATTAGATTAGTTATCTAATAAACTTTCAATTTTTGTACATTTGTGTATATCAATAAGATAATGTGCTATAGAGTAGGATCTTAAAAAAGTGGGTTTGGGGGGGGGGGTGGGTGGAGGGGGGGGTAATTAGTTTTTTTACAGAAATATTAATGTCAGCATCTGGATTTTTTGACATTCAGTTTATAAGATGAGCCAGGTAAGACTGAAATCTCACTTTAAAGGGCAGACATCAGCATGTTTCAAGTAATGATTGCAGTTCAATCTTACTCCAGAAGACTGCCACACACAGCTACTACTAATATAAAATAGCATGGCATAAACATACTAGTAAGCCATATTATATCTTTTTATAAACAGACATTTATTGGGTCGGTCATCAAAGAAAACGACTGTATGCAAGCACTTAGCTGGACTTATCAGAGATATGCGGAACTCATGAAAATTTTTTGGTACTCAACATTTTCAAAAGTCCAGGACTCACCAAAAATAATCCTACAAGTATCACTGACTACATGTATATATAAACAGCTGTTGTTTTGTTTTACTACTTGTTGTTCTCTTTGATATTACTAGTAGCTTAATGTAGTCCGAAATGTGAACCTCAGATCCAGGTCACGGAATCCGCTGATTTTTCTATTGAGAGCTCTCTGATGTCCCACGTTCCCATCAGTCTTAAAATGCATTGGCTTGCAGAGGATTCTGGGACTAATCATAACGCAATCTCTAACTTTTTCTAAATAGCTTTTACTGAGAAGAAAGAAAAAGTAGAATCAGATCAATATTAATAGAATAACATTTTCTGTATGTTGAAATTTATAATTGATTTCCAAATAAAAGTATGTCTAAAAAAAATGTTATCAACATCATTTTATGTGATACCTACATATTTTGCAATTTATCTAAAATTAAGTATGTATTTTGTCAAAATCTGAAAATTTAGCGATTTCTACAATCCGTGCGATACAAGACCTTGTATCATCTATATACTATAAGTGATATAAGATGTACTTTTGTCGGAACTACTTCTTGGCGTCACAATGAATGTTTATAACAAGTGATACGGTGAATAACTGTCATTCAATGAATGAAATATGTCGTCATAATACATGTGACATTTGGGACTATATTATATAAACAAATGCCAAGGTTGAATGTAAAAATTTAAATTTTAAACATTCAGTTTTGTTCTGCCCTTTTTATACGTCCCAATTTTAGATAAATTTATTACATACATTTAAGTGTAGGTACAACTACCTGTATCACATCTCGACAGCTGCATACATTCTGCATCACAACTTGACGCTGCACGTCTTGTAGGGATACGAATGAACACAACTGTCTTGATGTGGTATGCGTAATGTATGTAATGTACTAGTATCTTGACACATTCACTAATATTTTATAAGATTTTTTTTTTAAACAAATAAAATGCAACATGCACATGTAAATATAAACATGCACATGTAAATATAAAACTTTCTGCTACATTTTTTAAATGTATAACAAATTTGTAATGAGACAATTTTATGTAATTTATGTAATGATTAGTGATTTATGGTACATGTAACAGTTGATCTATTATGAAATTGCTTCCAATTCCCTTCAGTACATGATATTATACAATTTTTAACCCAGGAATACACTATACAGGTAAAGGTATTATTTTAAACATAAAATACTTTCAGAAAGTACTAGTAATGGTCTGTTAAGAGAGAACATAAGAAGGAAAGCATTAAGAGAATACTGCATATTCCATCATGTCTACCAACGATGAAGATGTAAAGATCCATATGCTTGCAGAAGACCAGCAAGATAGTAAGTTAATTAGCTGTGTTTGTGCTTTTTTTATTTTCTTCACAAGTTCCTGTAATAAAAATACGCATAAGGTGTTCTTGGGGCCAAAACAGTTTTCTGAAATGAACATTACTGGATAACCTGAGCTGATAGACAAAAAATTGTGTAAGGCAAGGTATTCAAAATGTTTGATTGAATGTCTTGCACATAATGGCCTAAAGTTAAGTCTAAATAAAACAGAATTAGTGTCTGGTAAACATGTGTTCAGTCTTACATATTGTCATTCTGGATCAAGTAGCCATGTCTGGTGGTTTATTTCAGCACTGTGTTATTAAATGTTGCATGGTAGTTTGTCTACCAGGTGGTATGTCAACACCGAGTCTGTGGGCAGGGTGCACTCTACTCCAATCATAATTGACAAGGATTGCCAGTTTTCCTACTGCAGGTTTGGAGTTCTCTTCTGGTACTCCGGCTTCCTCTCCCAATAAAAACTAGACACCATGATATAGCTGAAAAATTGCTGAAAGTTGCTGTAAAACACTATTAAAACAAACAAAACCAATCTTAATTGACATTAATTGCCAGTTTTCCTACCAAAGGTCTGGGTTTTTCACCTGGTATTCTGGCTTCCTCTTCAATAAAAACTGGACACCATGTCTTAAAATTGCTGAAAGTGGCATTAAACAAATTAAAAAAAACAAACAAAACAATTGCAAATGGTATATATGATATACAAAGTAACACACAGGCTCTACCTGTAACATAAGCTATAGCATTTTCTAGTGAATAGATTTGTATTTGCACAGATTCTTCTGTTTACTGTAATAGTGGAAAAATTGGTGGAAGCTGTGTTCAATCTATGTTTATTAAATATAATATGCATTTATACTAGTATATGTGTTTGTTACTAGTATTTAGTGAGGATGTTAATGTGTATGGATGTGGTTTAACTACTAACAATACTAAATAGCTGTATGTTCACTTGATCTTTATGATAACAGAACTACATTGTTTTATGTCACCCATGTCATATTATTTTTTATTCATGAGGTTCATACTTAAAACATTAAAATGACATTCTGGTAATTGATGCAGGCTTGATATTGACTTTCTATGTTTATTTTATTCTTGACTTCCCTTTTAATGAAGTAGCCTCTATGATTCATATAAAGATCCTGTATATATATATACAACATATTGTCACAAATTAAAAAAATATAAAACTCATGAGTTGATAGGTTTATAAATATTGCCATCAACCGAGGTATATGTTAGAACTGGTTCTTGGATGATTCTGTATGAATTTACAAATCACAAATAGATTTAATGGGAACTATCAAAATGTTTTAAACTTGTGAGAAATACATGTACGTTGAAAAATCTATATCCAAAGTAATGAAATCAATAAATAGCCAACAAAATAATTTCAGCTGCATAAACATGAACTAGTATGTAAGTTATTCCCTGTATCCTTATCCACAGGTCTACAATTTATTCAGCCACAAATATTGTGTACATGCATGTACATGTATGTCCAAGGTTAACTGGTTGTTTTTGTTATATATTATATTATAATCCATAAGTCATAATTGATTGATCCAGTGCTTAGTTATGCATGTCAGGTGTGTGATTTAAATGTCATTTACCCTCGGGCATACATTATGTATTAGAACTTGAAATTAAATTTGTATCTGTAATTTCTGTTACAATTTAACAGAGATGATTGTTATTTAGTAGGAATGCCACAATTTATGTAACATGTGTTTCTTGTCCTGGAGCCACAATGAAATGTATCAAAGCTACTTAGCCTTTGTGCTTGCATTATAAGTTACATGTACCACAGGAATAGCTGTACAATTTGTTTGATATCATTTAGGTTGTAAACTTTATGTTGCAATGTCTTAAAAATGAGATTTTTTAGTTGCATTATTGGTTTTACTCAAGATGGATTTTACAAAATCCCAGTGCAGTGTCACATACTATTACTACTACTACTTGGTCGCCTGTCGGCGACCAACCACATGACCATGCCCCTCTTCAGGGTGTCCACGAATTCGAAGGTTGCCTTGGGTCTTCCTCATCTTCTAGTTCCATGGCTGGGCTCCCATAGCACAAGTGGTTGAACACTGAGTTCTGGTTGGCGGAAGCAGTGTCCTGCGAGCTGTAGCCTCCTGAATGCAACTGTGTTGCAGACATACGGGATGTCTCCATAGAGGACATTGTTGGGAGTGTGGCTGGACCAGTGAATGTTCAGTGCCTTACGGAGCATTCTGGTGTATGTTACGTCCAGTGAGTGTTCCATAGCCTGTGTTAGTGCCCATGCTTCACATCCGTATAGTAGGATAGACTCGACAGTCCCTTTGAAGAAGCCTACTTTCAGTTCACTACTCAGTCTGGACCTCCATATGCTAGACATGCCATTGAGAGCCTGCCAGGCTAGGGATTTATAAACAGCAATGTCTCTCTCTGTTTGGCCAACCCAGGATCCCAGGTATTTAAAGTCGTCTACTTGTTCTAGTTCTGTGCCATCTGTGGTGTGCAGTGAAGGAGGGTTCTCAATGTTAATAGACAGGCACTTTGTCTTCTTAGCATTTATGCTTAGGCCCACCTTCTTACACTCTCTTTCCACGCATGATAGCAGCTTTTGTGTCTGCTCAATCTCGTCTGAGAGAAGTGAGATGTCATCAGCAAAGTCTAAATCCGTGAGGGCGACCTTAGGATGTCTGTGGGATTTCCTGTGGTGTATGGTGAAACCAAGTTCCTCTACTCTTCCAGATGTCGCTTGACACATCCTTTACTGTTATATTGAAATTCATTTTTATTGTACGCTTTGTATCAAATTAAATATAAGTAATTTTTCTTAGTTCCTTCAGAAGACCATTCTTAAAAATGTTAAACATGAGTGTAGCCTATTTTCTTTTAATCTTTTCATAGGATAATTACAACTTCATAAGTTTACACCCGTGAATAAAAATAAACATTCATTAGAATCTTTGTGAGTTGTTGCAAAGAAGTCTGTGTATGTCAAGCTGTTTTCTCGTGGCAATCTAAACTTAATGTTCATTGACCTGTGTGCTGTTCACTAAATTGATATACATGTATATATTTATATATAATAGGAATCATCAAAAATATAGTTGGTAATATTGGTCTGAATTATGATAATCTGTGCATAGGTCCATAATTGATTAATTTAAAAAAAGGGACATTTTGAATTTTTTTTTAGAGCGAAGTGAGAGCAGTCTTGGACATATTTAAGCAAGATTTTTTGAATTTTTTTTAAATTTCCAAATTTAAAAAAATTTATATACACTAGAGATAAATTAAATGGTTTTGCATTAACGTTGTTACCAACACTGAGATAATACATCAATCAATCTGTGGATTATTACTGATAGTCCTGTATACTCAGTGATATATTTTGTTCATCACATTTAATCACTTAATATTTTGAAGAAAATATAAATTATTATGCAGCAGTAAAGATAATATTTATGGTACATATACATGTACATGTAGGTTTGTTCAAACATATACATACATATAAAAAATACTTTACACATAAAGTTTGTACTACAATTTTATATGGTTGCTATAAAACTGTTTGCTCAAGGATAATAAATAATATGTAAGTAAAATGTGTCACCAGACCTTTAAACCATGAATATCAGTGCAACATAAGGAGTCTGATTACCAGTTTGACAATGTATCTTAACACAGGTGCTTCAGTTTGATTTCTGAGAATTTACCGGTAATTAAATTCATGTGTTATTAATAGCATCTCTGGAATTTTTTATGTTTTATTATGGATGTAAAAAAGGTCACAAAAGATGATTCTAGTAAGTATATACATTTTGTTTTATACAGATGCAGACACATACTATGACTGAACCATAGCTGTTTAAATGCAGGCCAGCTGAGCACACACTTTGCTCAAATAATGGCCACTATAAGGAAAGCAGTTGCCCACTTTGTAGTGGGTACTGATTTTGCAAAAAAAGGGCTCCTAGCTTGTCTTTTTTAGGACCACATGGCAATACTGTCTAATTGCCCCCTTGCACCATTATTGGAGCCAATACACCACTGACTATCTTTCCTTCCTATGCTGAATTGAGATGGCCTAGGGTAGAGGGGTTTAGGTTGTTTGACATTTAATATTCTTCACTAGCCTGTCAAAACTGAGGTTGCCAGTTGGAGCCATATTTTGGGTAAGTTGTGCTCAATTCCAACACCCAAATCAACAAATGAATGTTAGGAATTCCTGCTTCCTTCTCTATAAATGAAAAACTACATGCCATGAAATAGCTGAAAAAAGCTGAAAGTGGTATTAAACCTAATTCAGACCAACAAATCAATTCTACACTACATACAGCATTTAAACAAGTCCTTTACATTTTGAACTCCTCAGAAATTATATGCATTCTTAAAATGCCTTTCTGGTGCAAAGTATTTTTTACTAAATGTACCGGGATATCTGTAAAACTGCAGCATAAACATGTAACACTATACTTAGTTCATTTGTAGATTTTATCCACCATCAGTAAATCAAAGGTGGGTGTAGGGTTTTGATCTGTTAATATTTTGTACTAATTTTCTATTAATTTTCTGAAAAAAAATCCAAGAAACATCTGAAACTCAAAAAAAATATTTAACGCCTAAAATTTTTGGGGTTGTAATAAACAACTATAAATTAATTGTATGTGTCCTATCATGAAATATAATATAGAATTGAGGTATTTAAGTGAAACCTTATTAAACAGTGTGGGAAGTTGATAGTAGATGCACCACACCTGGACAAATTAATTTTTCCTCTACCTGTATTTACCTTGGTGAACTTTGACCTTGTACACTCTAATAACCACTCAAATATGTATTAAATGATAGAAAATAGTCTGTTTATAATGGATGTGCATTCTTCTCCTGGCCATTTTATAAGAGATGTGACATTTTAAAGATTTTCAGCATAGTGTTAATAGGTTTGTTTTATCAGATACACATTCCAAGTGAGAGTAAGTTTAATATTTCTATTATATCCATCACATTTCACACACATACAGACACACCCACTTCTCTTCCTGATATTTAAAATGTAAATGTCAGTTTCATTTATTACATATGCAGGTCTAACCCATCTTTAACCAGGACATTTAAATTTCAAGCTATGTTTTACTGACACCAAATATGACATATACCTGGTAGAATGATAGGAATTTGTATAAGAACATAACAGACTAGATGAGGCTTTTTATTTATTCTAAGCATTGTCTAAGAATGAGTGACAGGTTTGATCTTCCATACCCTCCAGTTATATGATGTATGTAATCATTGTCACCTTTACATCCATTGTTATCTAACCGCTTCATACCTATCAACAACTCATGTGGAAAAGACAATATTATGAATTGGACTTAATTTATGTAAAACTCAATCAGTAATGAAAATGTTATGATCAGTCTTTGGTTTTACCTTGTTTGATAAACACCAAAATTTACTTTCTGGGACATAAAAAAATTATTTGTTAACTAAGAGAGTAGGTGTATAATGCAGTCATCCATGTGTCATTATCCAGTTAAAAAGTTATTACAAATGAATATGGTAGAATACATTCATCCAATAGAGTGATCCCACATTTTCCTACAAAACATGCACATTCATACTTTACACTAGATACCCTTTATATTTATATTTTATATAGATAAACATACACTATAACCGGAAAACCTTGAAGTAGCAAATATATAAACATGGACCTGCGTAGCTCAGGAAGTACGGAACGACTGTACGAGAGACCCCCGTCAAGTCGATTCTCTTATGCTCAGATGTCTAGACTTCCTGAATTTGAATCATATAACCCTGTGCATGTGGCAGGTACTGAGACATATAATTCTGCTTGGCCATAACCTTGTATTGTTGTGGTAAATAGCATACATGTAACATGGTGTGATTGTACCCGTTATTTCTTGTAGTACAACATTTAGGGGCAATAATATAACTCCTTTTGATAACATTTAAGAGGTTCTATATATACTTGTAATGGAGCAAACACACCCTTGGGTTTTATACATATTTTATGATATTTAAGTGGTTTAATGATTTTGCTTTCTCTGCCATTCAGTTGATATTTCTGAAATGCCTAATTTAAACATACCATTGTTGACAAAAAAACGTATGTAAAGGGTAACGGAAGAACTAGTAGATAGTGCAATTAATACAGCAAACAAAAAATGTATGCAACAAACTACAGAAACAGTTTTACAGCAGATAATATATATAGAACGCCTGGGTGGGAAACACTCCATGGCTGCTCCATTATGCCTGATTGGATCTTTTTGTAGTAGTTTTTTGTTGTAGCCATCTTGAGCTATTTGATTAAACTGAACTATTTCTTTAAGTATACCTATATTATTTTTTTATATTAAAATAAAGAAAATAACATGTTTTTTCTCAGTTTAGCTATTAAGTTTGAATTTACAATGCTGAACAGTTGTGCATTTGTGAAGGTCAGTGTAGTGTACACTAGTCAAGTAATCAATTTATGTTCTGCATTTGTATGTTTATTTAAGTCATGGTTTAAAATAAAATTTTATAAAATATTGTGGTTCTGTAGTGATTATATTGTTTACATTAGACTAATACTACTAATAAACATCCTCTCAAATCATGTGTCAGGAAATACAAATTCATTGTTTATTGTGAATACAATGCAGTTTACTGCAGTGCATATCTTCAGAAACAAAATACTGTGTTGTTTTCCATTCAAATTTTATGCAAATGTCTGTACTACGTAAGTTTCGTTTCAGATTTGTAGTGAAAAAATTGAATATATGCCATACATGTAAAATTGTTGGACTATTAGAAGTTAACATTTCAGTTTCTAAGTTGTTAAGCAAAACATTTATCTGTGTATTATGTTTCGTTCCAGATGTAAATCTCGATGAGACTTCACCAAATGGAATAGAAGATGTCAGGCCTACAATACATCCTACTGAAAGGGGAGATGCTGATGCCCAGGATGTACAGGTTTGTTCAGATTCTCAAAAGTTTATATAGTTTATGAATTTTAGTAACTGTTTTTGTTTGCAATAGTGTTGGGAGGTCTTCCTTACAGTTATTTTTTATGATATTACAATCCCATATTAATTTAGCTTCAGTTTTTTGTACTTTACCTAAAATAAGGAAAAAAAACCTCTTTTGTAAAAAGTATCTGTTCTTAAGTTGAGTTTATAAGATTCATTGCTTTAAGATATACCTGTCTGGTAAAAAATCTCTTCATTCAAACCAATCAGATATCTCTATGTTTTAAGCATATATGTTTTCTACAAGGGAGATAATTCTGTTTAAGAAAAAGAAAATTTGAATCATTCTTGTCACTATTTTGTTGCCATCATTTCTTTAAATGTGCACAATTTGAATTTAAATGGACTAATAATCTGGTATCTATTAACAATTATTGTAACACATTTAGCAGTAAGTTGGTACAATCTATCTTGGTGATATACAAATACCATTACATGCATGCATCTATGTTGCTTTTATAATATTTAATACAGTCAAACCTGTGTAAAAGGGTACTGAAAAAAGTATCATTAATAAACATTTGCCCTTTATTTACAAGTTAAAATAATACAGCCTATTGAGTTTTATGTGTTTAAAAGGAAAGTACCCTTTGATAGGCAGTTATACATATTGTGCTCTTTGAAGCTAGTTTGACTGTATTTACTGCAGAGGTATTAAAAGCTTGTTTTATTTTATAGCATTGTTGTATTGCACACATACCTATTTTTATTTTCTACTAGGCAGTCAAGGTGAAAGGGGAGAAGGTAAATCATGTATATGTTTGCAGACAGTGGTTTTGGTGCATCATGCAAAAGTTTCAATTCCACATCTTGATGCAAATTTTAAAATGAAACATCAGATGTACATTTCAAATTCATTATGAAACCTCTACAATAATTGTTACCCTTAATAAATTTCAAAAAGCAAATTGATGTGTTTTAGAATCTTTTAATGAAATGTTTGCTACATCAAACTTTTCTTGATAAAGTTCAAAAACGATCATTTTAAGTTTATTTATTGTCAATTTACTAAAACATGTGTATTTAACTACATCTGTACTAAAAAACAACTAACAAGTTTATAAACAAATGCTTGAATTGAAACTTGCATGTAAACTTTTGGTAGATTATTAATGAAAGAAGATTTGTGTGATTTTTGCACAGACATATATAACATTTGTACATTTAATATACATGTTTCAATAGATTTACAGAAAAAAGACATTGATTTTAGAGTGGCAGTCATTGTATTAGGCCAAGTGAGCATTTTAGCAAGAAATATATGTTTTGCAAGCCATGTAATTAACGTTGACACTTTAAGCTGGGTTTGGTTGATGTGTGAGCACACTGATGTAGCTTTCTGTAGTTGATGTTTAACTCAATATTCCTAGTCTGAGTTAACTAATACTAACTGGACATTCTTATCTGTTCTTGCTTGGTGTACAACAAGCCATTTCAGATGTTAAGTGGCCATCATCAATTATTTCTGAAAATTTTGAAATTAATATCACAATTATGGTAAAATTATTCAAAATTTTGGAGATAATTTATTCCATTGAACCATTGAACTATATTTTGGTTTCTTTTACCAGGTAAATACTCTATAGCTGAGCAATGTTGTCCATTTTGTACGACTCAACTGTGTATTTTAGCTATGCCCCCAGCGAGTGACTGATTGATGACATTGATGAGATGCATTGTGTACATGTAGTCTTCTTCAAACAACAAGTGACAATGAATTTTAAATATTATATTGATTACTGGTTAAATATTGTTCTTCTTATTTCTTTTCATAATATTGAGTTTAAGATATAAGAATTGTTTTATATTGATTAGATTATTGGAAATAGATGACTTTGGATCAGTTTATGCTGTGCATATTAACAGCTTTATTGGCATAAACTGACCCAAAGTTATCTATATCCAATAATATAACAAGCAATTGAAAACAATCCTTAAAAAATAAATTTGCATTCAACTTAAAGCTATACTACCATATAAAAACATTTACATTCAACTTAAAGCTATACTACCATATAATAACGTTAAAAACAAAGCTATATGTGCAACATCTGTTTTATAAAGAAAATTATGAAAATTAAATTTTGAACAAGGGAGGCAATTCTGTCAAATAAAACAAATGAAAAGTCTAGTTTCTGATGTGTCACTGTACTACAGACAAATGTATAATTAAGAGTCATCTTTTTCTCTCGATATTATATTATTTTATGCTAATAATTCTCTCAATTGCTGGACATTATCACTTTAACAATTTTTTTATTGAACTCAATTTTGTAAAAAAAGTTATTATTTGGGCTTTTTTAGTTCTCTTCCTTGTACAGTTCATTGTAAAATATGAATTTTTTATGCTTATTCGTTCTAAAATAATTGATTGATTAAATATAAATGTATGCTTAACTTCTTTTGAGCAATATTTCAGCTATATATTCAGGAAGGGAACAAGTTTACACAAATTTTTAATTCATGAGGAAAAGGGACGGAACGGGTTTCCATTATTAACCTGACAACACCATGAGAGGGCTAAGTTTGCTAGCAATTTTATTTAAGTGTATGTGTCTGGTTTTTGGCTTTAAGGTTTTGAGCTGTTTGACTTGACCAATGATCTGACCTTAATCTTACATTTGTCACACACACCTGTGCTTCATGCAAAATCACAAATTAATGAAACATTGCAGACATGTATCTTGTTAGTACAAAGTAGGCTATACTTTTATTACCCATATATTTACAATTAAAATACTATTACAGATTGAGGCTGTAAGTATTACTGTTTATCCCATAACCTTTATTTAAATGTCACCATGTTTTAACTGGCATTTAGTATAGAATGCCCCAGATAGGCTTCATATTTACTTTGATTGGTCATTTTTCTTTTGCACAATGTAAAGTAATCAGTGGGATATTCTATACCAGCTTATACCTACATCATTGGTCCTCGTCTATAAAATTAGATATTTTTAAAGCTAGTTGATACATGCAAGTGCAATTTAACATTAAACAGTATTCCTTCATTTCTATGATTTGATTACTTTGCTAGTCTTAAGTAGATATAGTTAACCAAGTCTAGAAAAATATAAACATTTTGTTATAGATCTGTTGTGTCATGCATTTGTTATGAATTAACATTTTAATTTTTGTTCATGTACAACATAGCATGCTTATGCATGATCAGTTTCATATATGTTATTTATACAAAATGATAACACAGGTAGTAGGGTATCCTTTTGTAAATCTGTCAGAAACTACCCTGGTTTGCCATATTGGGTTTGAGAATTATGCCTTATTTTTTTATATTCTATGGTGGATAAAGTACTGTATTTTTTTTTACTTCAGTGACTATTCAAGTAATGATTTCAGGTAAGGATAAAATTTGTTTTTAGGCTAATGTCTATACATTATTTTATAAACTGTAGGGTCGGAACATGTTTTTTCTGGATGGCAAGAGAAGGATAGACTATGTGTTAGCTTGGGAGACCAGTAACAACGATGCAAAGAGAAATGAAAAGAGTAAAAAGGCCAGAGAGATTTTTGAGAAACATTTACAGGAGGAAGGACTGGAACTGGAACGTGATCTAGTTTGTATTGTCTTTATGTACTCAGTCAATTATTAACTTAAGACTTGAAGCAGTAGTTCTCTTTTAAGACATATTTTTCTGCTTTAAAAATATGACTGTATTAAAAGGGGTAACCTCTGACAAGGGAATATTTTAGTGAGGAAGCACTTTAGAAATGTAATGTGGCCTTTGGTGGGGTGTCGGGTTCTTTGGCAAAAAAGGAACATCTGAGATTTAATTGGCCAATATATTCTGGCAGTTAAAAAAGCCCTGATAATTTGTATTTCTTGTTTTAACTTATACTGACCATTTACTTGTACATGTATATTCATATATAAAGGGCAATAACTCTTATTATATAACAATTGTTCATATGGCCACTCTTGCACAATTTTTGGACACATATTACATAATATCATATCTAAACCATTTCTATTTTCAGACAGTTTCTAAAGAGGAAGTAGATTTTGTGAAGATTCATGCTCCATATGAAGTTCTTTCTAGGTATGCAGAGATCCTGAAGCTTAAGATGCCTGTGAAGAAGGTAAAAATCAAAGAGGTTTAGGCATGTGTTGATGGAGTTATCTCCCATGTTTCCTTTGTTTTGTAATGTTTACTCTTAGGGACTGCACTAATTGCAGTTTTGCACAAAATGAATAGAGTAAAACTATTCCTGTGCCAATTTCAGAGGTAGTGGAGTCAGAACATTGACGTAATAAATATGGCATTTAACATATTAATTGCCTGTTGCATGTGTATAAGTGCAGTGATTGTCAATTGTTTTTTAGGATTTGTGAGTTTTAATTTCCCATAAATGTGCTAAAGATGGTAAGAAAGATTTAAAGCTGATAATTGAATTAACTATTTCCTGTCCAGAGCATGTCTGTTACCACACAGTTATCAATATGTGCCAGAACATCCTGAAAATATCCAAAAGCAATGAACCGTGCAGCCCCAGTTGATAAACCTAGTAATGGGAGATAACTCTATTTTGTCTTGCATTATTTTTGATTATTAAAATAACTAAATATTAAAAGTGAAGGAAAATGCTACTAAAAACTTTAAACAAAAGTACTTATTTTATTCTAATTTACTTATCATGAAAATTTATGAGTGGAGTAGAGCTGATCTTGTCACAATGTTTTTGAGACTTTTAATCTGACAAAATAAAGTAATAAATTATATATAGATTAATCTTGTGGCAATATTTTTCTATTCTTTGGTAAAGTCATTTAAAGTTAACATAGAATATGCCAATATCCAATCTACAAATAACTCAATATTATTTACAATTTTTGGTTTCTAGGATACATAACTTCCTGTATATAATTACTGTATTAAATTCTGCTAATTTGCAGGATTCAAAATTGTATGCACATTTTTCAGTTCCATCAGAGATTAATATGATGCAACAATTTTTTTTTATTTGGTTACATTCCAGTGACTAGGTTAAAGTTTTTGTATTAGGGCAGTTCCTCTGTAACCATGCATTGTAGGTTGCTAATAATTAGTACATGAGTGTCTGGTAGATGTCACCTGACCTTGACCTCAATTTCACAGTCCAGCAACTGCATTTAAGGTTTTGGATTAGGTCAGTTTCTGTGTAACCATGCATTGTATATTTTAAATGATAATCCTATTTATGTGATGCTGATGACATTTTTTCTTGTAACTGATGCTGAATGCAGGTGAGACATTTTTATTTGTCAACACTTGTTAACTTTTAGTTCCACTAAATTAACAATTCAATCAATTTGTGTTAATGACAAAGAAACATTTATTTTATTGAAATGTATAATTTGTGGCAGGGTATTCCTTTTCATGGTAAAGTTAGGAGACCAGGTGGCAACCATGATAAAAAAAGTATAATTTGTGGCAGGTATTCTTTTTCATGGTAAAGTTAAGAGAACAGGTGGCATCCATGATTAAAAAAAATATTAGTGTATATTCCTGTATTGCTACTTGGTACTGTTAGTATTTAAACGTTAGTACATGTATTTAAATGAAGAAAGTTTACTGTATACGTAATACTTGAACCATGCATGTATCATTAAAGGGTACCCTGCATTAATTACCACAAGAATTGACTGTCGTTTTCTCAGGGACTCCTTAAAAAGTTCAGAAAAAGTTCAGAATTGTCTACAAATGTTAATTCTTGGATAATGGCATATTACTACATTGTTTCTTTTTATATAAAGAACATTTCTGTTAGATAATAAATACTCTCCATCATCTGCAGATTAAGTGGTCAAAATGCTGTAAAACGTACACATCTAAAGGTTTAAAAGCTGTACAACTTACAGTTCTGAGGCAGAAGTGAAAACTTTAGGTTCTGTGTATTTAAATGATACTTCCATTTTGATTACTTTTTGCAACTGACTTGTAATAATGAAATAAAATCTATATTAGTCACAATGCCGTTAACAGTATTCCTTATATTTTATCTGAAAACAAAGCCAGGAGATTTTCAGGTTGGTTTTAAAGATTCTGTATGAATGTAGTGTTTTTGTATTTGATTTTGAAGCCAACTGAATGATTTATGCCTGGAATGAATTTAGTTTAGTTTGTGGGATTTTGCATTTTTTTAATTTTATGTATTTGGTTATTTTTATTAAAAAAAATATTTTATTTCCTAAATGTTTTTAACATAATTTGTTTTATGAGAAGATATTGGAACATTATATGAAAACAAAAAATATTAAAATAAAAAGTTATTAAAATTTTTTAGTTGAAATAATATATTATACTGAGACAATAATTAATATCTAATTTTTTAATAGAAAATTAGAATTTATAGATACCAAGCGAATTCAATATTTATATCGTAATATTGTTGGCTATATTGTTTGTTAAACACAGTTATTTCTGTGCACATGTTGCATTTACAATATATGCCACAGGTACCAGTTCACTTAGCACAGTGGGTACCAATACAAATGTAGCAAGACTAGTAGCACTGTTAACAGACTTTTTATTATTTATTTAATCACATCTATTTTATGTTTATTGGTATATGGATTTATTTTGTTTAACACCTTTATTAACAGAACTTGGTACTAGACAACATACAGATGAAGTTTGCTCAGCTAGAGGTATAGATAAGTGGGGTGTTTGGAGAGAATGTTTCAAAACATCATTCAATATACTGGCATGTTGAGTAGAGATGATATGTGTATATATGTACATACATTAGAATTTAATATTCTTCTTAGCAAAGATGCACTTAATATGAATAAGTTTTGCTGAATGTTATAAAACAGAAGTATCTTAGCAGTAAATCTCTGTAGTGTTATAGAATTATAGAGGTATCTTGGAACAAATCCTTAGCTTAAAGAGCATCAGTTCTTGTTTTTCTTTAAATAAATAAATTAATTTTATGCAATTATTTTTTGTCACATGGTTAAATCACATAAATAATATGAAGACTATTACTGTAGTATATGCCAGTATTCATGTACGAAATATTTTACAAGGATGTCAAAAAAATATATTTTTTCTTAAACCTGTTCCATGAAATTGATTTTTTATTGGAAAAAACAATTAAAAAAATGTTTTCAATCCACATGACTTTACAGACTTTACATTTACAGTTAGAGGTGAGAGCTAGTGTTGTGATTTTAATGGAGTGTTGACCTAATATTGTAACACTGATTTCTAGTAAAGAAAAATCTCCTTAGAGAGACATCATTTTACAGTTTTATGAAATTTCTCTTTTTCTACATTAAATTTATGTATTATTATAAAATTTAGAGTATTTTAGTTTTGATTCATGATAAAGTTAAAACTTCTGTTACATTATAAGTTAAGTCAAGTATTAGTAAGTATAATTTCTATTTTATTTAGGTCACGTTGTATCTGTGTTTAGTCCCGTACTGGCATTGCCAAAAGAGACTATAGATTTGTACTTTGTCTATCAGTCGGTCTGTCACACATGTTTTCTTAACTTTATCTCAACTATTGCTGATATTTGGTATATAGTGTCAAATATCTTGAATTTCTTAAAAATTACAGTTTTCCAGTTTTCTAAATGCTTGGAGATATCTGCAGTAGAACTTCGATAACTCAAACTTGCTAGTGGCGCCAAAAATATTTATAACTATCAGTAGTTCGAGCCAACAAAGTTGGACAGCCACCGGAAATGGATCTGTTGTGTACCTTGGCCATTTTTGTTTATAGGTTGCTTGTTAATTTTCCTACATGGGGTATGGTTGTTTTGGGAACTAAAATTTGTTTTGAATGTATGTAGATGTTTTTTTTGTGAATTTTGACATGAATAAAGTTATTGTAGGTGTAATAGTTTGTGATATTTGAAATTTCTACATCACTCATTATTATATACTTCCGGTGATGGCACAAAAACCAGTTTGTATATGGTAAATCATCACAGTTTAAGTAAATAATTTCCACATTATTTATTTTAGAAACATTTTCTTACATTATCTTAGCTTTAAAATTTGGTTTTTAATATCTATTAAACCACAATTGTCAACAAAAGTCATAGGAATTTTTTCGTTTGATTTTATAATCCATAGGTACAGTTCATATTTTTAATTAAACAAACAATTAATGTCTATTCACCTGTTAAAACTAATCACCACCAGTCATGATATAAATTATCATCTATTATTTTTTTAAAAGACATACCTGTATTCATTGTTATGGCTTCTGGTATCCACGTCCTTTGTACCTGAAGTTAATTGCTTTGCACCGATTCTTATAATATTAGTTCCAATTATTAATGTTGACTTTAATGAGTTTACTATCAAAGGGACCTATAAATGAGTTTTTAATTTTCAAGTAATCAGTGTTAAAAAAAACCAGTTTCTTGTAAAAACATATATAGATATAAATGACAGGACTTTAAAAATGGTTCGAAAAATTAGTGATGTTCAAGCCATCTGAGTTTGAGCTACCAAAGTTTTACTGTATCACAAGTTAAAAATCAAGTTTGAATGTCATTTTTGAGTATTTTGTGATGAAGTTATGGCCCTTGGTCCTCCAAAATTTGTTAAAAATAACTGTTTTCCTGACTTTTTTTACTAAACACTGGAAGATAATTAGGTGATATTTGGTATGAATGGCACCCATTAAGAGTTAAAGATCAAGTTTGAATGTGGGTTTAGTTCCAGTCCTATGATTTTTGAGAAAATCATGGCCCTCGGACTTGCTGGTTGGGGAATTAGTATTGCATATGCAATCTTCCCTTTTTTTGTGTCAAAGATTCTAAGGTACTTGTGCAGACTAATTTCTTGTGTACTGTTTCAACTATTCTAATGATTAAAAATCTAAGTAACCCATGACAAAATAAGGACCATTGACAGGTGTAGTATGAAGTGTGAGTGCAGCATATTATTTTTATTAACTTCACGTCCAGTATATTATCTGGTGTACACTTAAATTATTAATTTGTTAACTTTGTTAACTCCTAAACTAACTTTTAAAGGAAGGTCTTTGGTAATACCTTCTTGTATTATATGAAACATAATCTTAAAGGGCAAAGAAATCTGGGAATAAAAAGGTTCCATGTTTCAATAATAAGTACTTTTATTATGCATCACAATGTAAGCCATGAAATCCTGATTTTACATAACAATTATCTCTCTTTAATGTTTACTCATTCCAACTTTATTTCTCTTATTTCACTGTCTATGCAAGTGCATATAGAAAAGCAATTACAATTCAAACATTTGTTTAACAGTTGCAATAGATTTCAGAACTTGTTAAAATATTGTATTTTTTCTACAAATTTCTAACATTCAAAATGGTGTGCTTTTTAAATATCTAGAAAAGACAGGAAACTAGTTTGGCCTCAGAGAAATAACATGTTAAACATTTGAGATTGATTGAATTATTGCTAAATATCCAGTACAATTTATAGTTGTCATAGGTTTGGTCTTTGGTTTTATAATTCTTATGTACTCAAATATTTCTTGTTTGTGACCTCCAATACTTGTTGGCTGTCTTTGCCTGACATACAAAACAAAGTCTCTGATTTTTATACCCCCGCTGGAGTCGGGGGGGGGGGGGTATAAAGTGGTCCTCATGCCCGTCCTTCTGTCCGTCCGTTTGTCCATCCACATTTGGTTTCCAGATAATAATTCAAAAAGTTTACATCCAATTTAAATGAAACTTTGGGATATTGTTATAAATCAGGTTGGTAAGATGCCTAGTGATTTTAGGGGAAAATCTGTCAAATTTCAAGGTCGCAGTCCACAAAAAATGTTAAGAATTTTAATAAAAAGGTTTTCGGACAATAACTTGATTCTAGACAATTACTCTAAAAGTTTGCATCTGATTTAAATGAAACTTTGGGATATTGTTATATACCAGGTTGGTAAGAAGCCTATCGATTTTGGGGGAAATCCGTCAAATTTCAAGATCACAGTCCAGGAAAAAAGTTAGAAATGTTACAAAAGCAGGGGTATCAGTAAACGCTAGATCGACTTTGTTGATTTTGATATCATTGACTGTTGCACGTGATAAAATATGTCCATATGTACAGACCCTTTTGTAAGATGTATATTGCTGTTGTTCCTTAGTCTAAATTGACAGCAAATGTGCTCCATCTATTAACGTTGTGCTTGTCTAAGGTCTACAGGTATTGTTTTGAACTTTGACCATTCACTATGAGATGGAACTGCTAAGTTGACATCAGACAATCTGTGTTAAATACTAATATTTAAGGTTTTATTTTCTGTAGAATCATAAGGTTCAGATGTCAGACAGTCCATGTGCTGCGTTCCTGGTAAAGTTTTGATAATGTTATTTGTGTTCTGTTCTGGCAGAATATTGTTTTTATTTGGTTTGGTTCCGGCTTGTGCATGACCCCTTTTTTTTTTTACAGCTCCTGGTACAATATGCCAGCTGCAAGTCTTTGGAATACGTTTCTTTTTATGTGTGTTGTAAATTAAGCTCCTGACTTTGTTTTACCTAGACCTTGAAAGACAAGAGTTAAATTAATCATTGAACTCTTGTTTATTGTTTTATTTTTTTAAAACCCTGTTTGTAAGTATTAGAGTGCATGACAGTACAAAAGCATTCTTTGTAGTTAGATCTGTACATTATTTTATTGGATGATTCATTGTCAGTAATAAATAGGTAGCACATATTATCCAATAAGTACTTTGAATCAAGTGTTTTACATGGCATAATTTGAAGAATACTAGTAGATTTTTCAGTTGTCTTGTTTAGTTCTCTGATTTGATTTTAAATATGATACATGTATAAATCCTAGAAAATGTGTTCATTCTATGCAGTTTGTATTCCACAATTAGTTGATAATTATTATATAGTTAGTACAATACAGAATATTATTGTATTCAGTATAATAATAGATATTATGAAATAATTTAATTTGTATGCAAGTTGAAGCTAAAGTCTGATTGGCATATTCACATAGTAATACGGGTTATACAAAATAACTTGCTTTGGTCACATGACATTTTTTACATCATTAAAATTAAAATAGTTCAATAATATCATCACTGTTTTTACAGTTAAAATTTTCTTGTATTGTTGAAATTAAATTATAAGCAATACTTTAAATTTTTGAAAAGGTAAGCATTCCTTAAATAGATGGTTATAGATTGTTTATATCAGTGCACAAGTTTTTTTTACTTAAGGGATACTTTTCAGGTGTTATTTTTAAGGTATTTCTACAGAAATCAGTTGCAAATTGCAATAGATGATTTAGGATACTACAACTGGAATAGAAGAAGCACACATAAATTTCCCACTTTAAAATTAATGAACAGTGTTTTGATCCCACCAGGTTATTTATGTGACAAAGCCCTGACAATAATTCTGTCAAATCTATGCTTGTTACGAATTTGAAATTCTGTTTCGACTGGTGTAAATAGTGTAATATTTTTTGAAACTGAAATCTAAGTACATAATTAAGTCTTTTTGATAGATTGACTTCTGAGGAAAATGTGGTCCTTTAGGGAATGGAATGTGTGCTTTAAAGTGCATATGAAAGTAAATAAAATTGTTATTAATATATTGTCATTAACTAAATTCTAAAGTTATGTTAATATTGCCTCGCTTTTTATTTAGAATCCTATGAAGTCTATGACTAATCGGATATGGTCTTCACTGAGAGGATTGGCCAATACAATTCATGCACCATTCCAGTTGAATGATACCATAGTTCCTCCAATCTACAGGAAGTTTACTTTGGTTTTCACCAGGGATAAAGAATACCTGTAAGTCCTAAGATTTAACAGATAACAATGTCTCCATCTTTCAATTGTAGTGAATTATTCTCTTCTTTATTGAACAAAAGTTGATAAAAGTTACATTCTGTTAGTCACTTGATTGTGTCAATGCACAGTTTTAATATTTAATCTGGTGAAGTGGTTAAGGTAGTTTGTCTCGCTGAGATTGCGGGTTGAGTTCCACTGCTAGCAGGTGCGCTTGACTCCAATGGTAATTGACAAGGATTGCCAGTTCGTGTCCCAATTCGACAATAGTCGCTGGAGGCGAGACCTGTATATTGGAATCTGGGGGCAACGTAAAAACTTTACTATATATCTTTATAAGCTTAATCCCTAGGACCATAAAATTTGGTCCAGTGGTAGCTTATGATGAGTACTGGCCAGTCAGTCACCTGTCATCTGATGTTGACCCCAATTTCACAGTCCAGCAACTACATAAAAGTTTTTGGTCTAGAACAGTGTCTCTGTAACCAAGCATGGTATGATGACAATATTTGGTAGGTTGCTGATGAATAATACATGAAGGCCTGTGACTGTGATAAAATTTTTGGATATCTCTGTAACCATGCATTTTTATGGCCCCCCCCCCCCCCCCCCCCCAAATTTCCATGAAGCTTTTCTCAGAAACCGTACATGAGAACAATTTGAAATTTGGCAGGGTGGTTCAGTGTCACAAGTTGTATGTCCTAAGCCACTTTCAGACCTGTCGGACAACTACTTCCTGTTTGGGACTTCATTTAGCAGAGGCATCTGTGTCCCATGGACACATTCTTTAATATTTTAACAATATTTGCCATGCCGGACATTAGTGTTGCTGAGTCACATTTTCTTGTTTATCAAATAAAATTTATACAAAGAACTGTCTTCAATACAATAATGGACTTTTTGGCAGAGGTAGGATGGATAGTTCAATCATAGAACATGGCTTTTAAACAAACAACTACAAAAAACACCAACAAATACTAATTATAACATACAGTTTCTGGTTATGTCTTGATCTAGTATAAATATATGTGAATTTCTTTAACAGATTTGATATCCCAGAAGACAAGGGTTTGTTCTTTGATAATACCACCAGGAGTCGCATTGTCAATTTTATATTGAGGAGGAAGTCCTTCAGTGAAGACAAAAATGATGCATATTCATTTGGCAAGTATATTAAGGAATTAATATCTGAGAAAATGACCTTTATTGCAGGAATAATACAAAATCAATCTTGCATTAATACAGCAATCTGTTAAGTTTATCTCATGTTATGGGAATAAGAGTGTATGGTTATACCTAATGTACAAGTTCCCACCATTTTCTTTTGGATAGAGGTACAATTTCAAAGGTTCTTCCTGGGTTGTGCCCTACCTGGTGGTCTTCTTTCTTTAAAATAGCATTTTTTGACTTTGTAAAATGGAAATTTTTTATTTAGGATCGTTTTCTTCATCCTGTTGCATTGAAACTTATCTGGTAGAAGAATCTAGCCATATTTTAACAAAAGAATTATTTTTAAGCTGTAAGATTAGCTCACATATAGACCTTGACATTCCCATGGTTATCAGTAATTTACAGAAAGAGAGCTATTATCTTTGGTTTTTATTCACCTTTAACTTTTATCATTTCTTACTGTTGAAAATTAAAAACACAAATATTGATATAATATCCCTAATATGGTTATAAAACAATTGTTTAAATGTTTTACTTCCTGGTCCAATTTTTGTTACTGATTTAAATCTTATTTCAGGAATCAGTAAGATGATAACAGATCAGATCTATACAGCAGCCTACCCATTACATGAGGCAAGTACTAACTACATGTTGTAAAAAGCTATGTAAAGGTCACATTCCGTCTTTTGGTCTGTATAATGCACATATTTATTCTTTTAAAACAACTTTTTATAGATATATGTGCATTTGAAAATTTAACTTTATAACTTAATGAAACTTAAAAACCATCTTTGATTCGTTATTTTGTTTTTTGTACGTTGGATAATGTTTTAGTTTCTTTTCTCTTGCATTTTCAAGAGGTATAGACGCTTTTCTTTTCATGGGGGCTTTCTTTTTCAAGTTTTTGCCTGGACCTTTACCCGGTCCTTTGGACGTAGAAGGAATGGGGTCGTCCCCAACATTATCGTGGTTACTTTCCTTGTTATAATTACATACACCAACTCTAGTTGGTGAATCATGGGCTTTTGAAAACCCAGAAAAACTGGCCGCTTCACCGTCGGAAGCGAATAATTGAGTTATATCATCATCACACGGCAAAATTGACAACGTCTCCTGTTCTGAGTCAGAACTATCGGAAGACGATAGAGTAACCCGTTTCATATTGTAAAGAAACACAAGTCGTGTTTCAAACTGAGTCGGTAAGTACGTGTGAATATCTCACAGCCTTAAAATGAAAAGAGGAAGAATAGTTAGGAACACTGGGTTTTATAGGGCTGCACGGGTGACTATACGGGTCATTGATTTCTAATCAGTCACCTGTAAATAAGGATATCTCACACCTGGACAAATGAATTGATTCACTTCAACCTGAGAAAGCCTGGCGGCTTTGTAATAGAATTTGATGTTTAACTGACATTTTCTTGACTTGATTTTTCAAAATGAAAATGAGTTCGACAAAATAATGACGAAGGAACTTTGACAATTTATTAAGAGCTATGTTTGGTTTATGCTAACTTGCAATAAAAGTTTAATAAATGTTTTGTCCACGATTCATTCATCCCAATCACTATTTTGGTATTTTGATCACGTGATGTTTATCAGAGCTATATTTGGATTTTCAACAAAAAAAAAAAAGAAACAAAAAAACAATTATGTTCTTTTAAAAAAAGTGTTGTCCACATCCCTTGTAAGTGCAACTTCTCCTAAACCACTTGTTGAAATTTAATGAAACTTAGCATAAAGGAAGTACATTATATGTAGATGTGCATGAAGGATTTTTATTGACCTCGGATATCATTAAGGGGAGATAATTGAATTTGAAAGCGAAGCGGGGTATCCCTTTGTAAGCGTGCTCACAGTCCACACTTGTTTCAATTAGCAGTATGCACATTTATATCTTTACATCAGCAGGATTCGATCAATAACAATACCACCGTCTAATGACAATTGGTGTGGTCTGTTTATATTGTTCTACCTGAGTGATTTTTGTAAGGGGATTTCTGTTTATGTATCGGTGTCAAAGGTTTGTTTTATAAAAACAACCACATGTGTTTCTAGCAGAATATGTAGAACAATATTTAAAGTTAACTTATGTTCATAACAATAACAATGCTGGCTTTTCTGTAAAGAAGTTGTCATCTGATCGAGTTCACTTTTGTCTTTACGCTGTTTTCATTAATTTTATTCAATAAGATGTTACCGAACATCATATTGTTTGTTAGGTAAACTGGACATCATGATAAAGCTAAAGTATTGCTGAAGTGGCATTAAACACCATTCAAACAATCAAACGTCTTGAACGTATGATTGTCTTGGATCAGAATAATACTATATGCATGTGCTATTCGCATGTACTAGTTTTCACAAGAAGTTCAGAGATAAAGACAGTTGAGTTTGACATTGGGGTGTTTTTTAAAAAGTTTTATTTGAGATGTATTATTTTCTGTGGAAAAATATAAAGAATCGTTGTAATGAAAATAATTGCAAATAAAAACAATCTTCATGTCGAGAACAACTTTTCAGAGTACATAGGTACCCATTGTCGACAACATTCTTATTATCTATTAAAAGAAACAGACGACAGACAAAACACAACTTTTTATGGTACTCCTGTATTGTAGGTCTATTTTGTAATCTGCCTATATAACTGGAAGAAATTTGTACATGAAAATATTTAATGTTCTATTAGATAATTTCATGAATGTTTTTCAGTGCAAAATATAGTATTTAATTATGTTTTTCAGGGTCATTGGAAACCTGGATCTGCACCCAATGAAAGAAAACTGTTATTTGATCATTGGGGAAACTGGAGAAATCTGTTTAAAATTCAGCCGCTAGAACATATTAAGTAAGTTATGTTACATGCAAACCTGATCAATATTCTTAATTCTTTGTGAAATCTCAACATCATAAATATACAAAAAATGAGATAAATAAAACAATTCACTACAGGATAAAATGCCTATTTCCATAGTTTATTGAAGTATAAATGGGGTCAATTTACTAATAAACTTTACATAAACTCCCTTGTGTTGACTTAAGTTTATAAGTAAATCAACCCCATTCATATATCAATGCACTACTAAAAATATGCCTTAAATCTTAAATCTTTGAATTCTTTAAAATATTTTCTTCTTTATTTGGAGTCTCTTTCAGAGCCTCATTACTGGTAAATAGTAAATATAATTGTCAAATCTTTGCTTCACAGAGGAATATCATCAAGGAGAAAAAATAAGTAGTTCCAACAACATTGATCATAAAAAAAAGAAAACCTTCACTTCTACCAACATCATTCATAAAATATTTAACACATTTTGCCAACTATCCAATTAAATGACTGTTACAACACTATAAGAAATTATAGTTGAATTAATCACTACATGATAGAACAACACATCTCTAATTACTTGACATCTGTTGTCAAACCAATACATTTATATTTAATATTTTTCTTAAACAACTTATCCATCTTCAACCAAAATTCTGTCGGATAGGCCTAAAATGGTCCCCATTACTGCCAGTTTTGTTCATTATATAAATAAGGTTGTTTATAAAATATGATCCTATAAACTAATAAAACCTATTAAAAACAATCCATGGCAGATTCTGTAATTAAAATCTATAAAGTACATGTAAGTCGACACTGTTTCCAAATTGAATGGTAAATGTTTACAAATAAATGCTTGGAACTCATTGGACAAATTAAAATTATAAAACAATCATATTATGTCATATTCCATGTTTTAGTGACCTTTGGGATAAATCCAAAATGCAGTTACATAGGACTAGACTGGATATATACATATTGTTTGTTTTAATAACTCTTTATGCCATGTGCACTTCTGTGTCTAGTTTTATTAGGGGAGGAAGATGGAGTACCTGTAAAATCCCTCAAAATTTGGCAGGAAAACTGGCAATCCTTGTCAATGAATGGCAATATATATAAGAATACAATTCTAATAGATACTGTTTGAAAGTTTGACATGGTGGTCATTTATAAACCATTAGTGTTTATCATTATTTGGACATATACAGTTACTGCCTTAGTCAGATATACAAATAGCAGACTGTAGAACTGTATACCTACAACTTCTGATCTGGTCATTGATTGATTTAATGTTTTAAAAACTTATGTATCAAGATTCTTTTTTCCTAATTGCTAAGTTTGGATTTTCTGTGTGAATGTTTAGAGTTATAATGATAAAATAATCAGTGAACCTTACATAAATAATTTTGGTTGTAATTCTTACAGGCTGTATTTTGGTGCTAAGATTGGAATATATTTTACCTGGCTTGGATTTTACACCATGATGTTGATTCCTGCCTCTATTGTTGGACTTATTGTATTTATCTATGGAATAGCCATGGCCTTTGACAGTTACCCAGCGTAAGTTACTACATGTTGTATTTATCTATGGAATAGCTATGGCTTCTGATAGGTACCCAGCGGAAGTTACGAAATGTTGTATTTATCTATGGAATAGTTATGGCTTTTGATAGTTACCCAGCGTAAGTCATTACATGTTGTATTTATCTGTGGAATAGCTATGGCCTTTGACAGTTAACCAGCGTAAGTCATTACATGTTGTATTTATCTATAGAACAGCCATGGCTTTTGACAGTTACCCAGCGTAAGTCATTACATGTTGTATTTATCTGTGGAATAGCTAAGGCCTTTGACAGTTAACCAGCGTAAGTCATTACATGTTGTATTTATTGAATAGCCATGGCTTTTGACAGTTACCCAGCGTAAGTTACTACATGTTGTATTTATCGAATAGCTATGGCTTTTGATAGGTACCCAGCGTAAGTTACGAAATGTTGTATTTATCTATGGAATAGCTATGGCCTTTGACAGTTACCCAGCGTAAGTTACTACATGTTGTATTTATCTATGGAATAGCTATGGCTTTTGATAGGTACCCAGCGTAAGTTACGAAATGTTGTATTTATCTATGGAATAGCTAAGGCCTTTGACAGTTACCCAGCGTAAGTCATTACATGTTGTATTTATCTATGTAATAGCTAAGGCCTTTGACAGTTACCCAGCATTAGTCATTACATGTTGTATTTATCTATGGAATAGCTAAGGCCTTTGACAGTTACCCAGCATAATTCATTACATGTTGTATTTACCTATGGAATAGCCATGGCCTTTGACAGTTACCCAGCGTAAGTCACTACATGTTGTATTTATCTATGGAATAGCCATGGCTTTTGATAGTTACCCAACGTAGTATTTATCTATGGAATAGCTATTTCTTTTGACAGTTACCCAGTGTAAGTAACTACATGTTGTATTTATCTATGGAATATCTATGGCTTTTGACAGTTACCCAGCGTAAGTCATTACATGTTGTATTTATCTATGGAATAGCTATGGCTTTTGATAAGTACCCAACGTAAGTTACGAAATATTGTATTTATCTATGGAATAGCCATGGTCTTTGACAGTTTCCCAGTGTTAGTCATTACATGTTGTATTTATCTATGGAATATCTATGGCTTTTGATAGGTACCCAACGTAAGTTACGAAATGTATTTTTCTATGGAATAGTCATGGCTTTTGACAGTTACCCAGCGTAAGTCACTACATGTTGTATTTATCTATGGAATAGCCATGGCTTTTGATAGGTACCCAACGTAAGTTAGGAAATGTTGTATTTATTTATGGAACAGCCATGGCTTTTGATAGGTACCGAACATAAGTTACGAAATGTTGTATTTATCTATGAAATAGCTTTTGATAGGTACCCAATGTAAGTTACGAAATGTTGTATTTATCTATGGAATAGCTATGGCTTTTGACAGTTACCCAGCGTAAGTCATTACATGTTGTATTTATCTATGAATAGCTATGGCTTTTGATAGGTACCCAACGTAACTTACAAAATGTTGTATTTTTCTATGAAATAGCTATGGCTTTTGACAGTTACCCAGCGTAAGTCATTACATGTTGTATTTATCTATGAATAGCTATGGCTTTTGATAGGTACCCAACGTAACTTACAAAATGTTGTATTTTTCTATGGAATAGTCATGGCTTTTGACAGTTACCCAGCGTAAGTCACTACATGTTGTATTTATCTATGGAATAGCCATGGCTTTTGATAGGTACCCAACGTAAGTTAGGAAATGTTGTATTTATTTATGGAACAGCCATGGCTTTTGATAGGTACCGAACATAAGTTACGAAATGTTGTATTTATCTATGAAATAGCTTTTGATAGGTACCCAACGTAAGTTACGAAATGTTGTATTTTTCTATGGAATAGTCATGGCTTTTGACAGTTACCCACCGTAAGTCATTACATGTTGTATTTATCTATGGAATAGCTATGGCTTTTGATAGGTACCCAACGTAACTTACAAAATGTTGTATTTTTCTATGAAATAGCTATGGCTTTTGATAGGTACCCAACGTAACTTACAAAATGTTGTATTTTTCTATGGAATAGTCATGGCTTTTGACAGTTACCCAGTGCAAGTCACTACATGTTGTATTTATCTATAGAACCGCCATGGCTTTTGACAGTTACCCAGCGTTAGTCATTACATGTTGTATTTATCTGTGGAATAGCTAAGGCCTTTGACAGTTAACCAGCGTAAGTCATTACATGTATTTATTGATTAGCCATGGCTTTTGACAGTTACCCAGCATATGTAACTACATGTTGTATTTATGGAATAGCCATGGCTTTTGATAGCTATCCAGCATAAGTCATTACTTAAGAAATATCATTCTGGAGTTTTTTCCCTTGCTATTGTTTTTGCATGGAAGATCAGAGATGGTGTAGACTGTTTTTCAGTTTAAATGTCCCTGCAATAAACCTGTTATAAGATATTAAATCTTTCACACCTACACAGATTTACAAATATTACTTTAAGATAAAATATACAATGAGGTCTGTCTTAGTGACAAGGTTTATTAAGCCAAACCTTCTTCACATGTGACCTTAATTTGCATTTCTAATTGCATGTACCTCTATAAGTCGAAGTTTTAGACCGTAAAAATATGTAAAGTTATCTGAAGTTTGAGTCAACCAAGTTTAGGGTGTGAAGTCATTATATCATGTTTTAAAAATCTAAGGGTATTTATTTCATGTATATTTGTTTCGAACTTCGGCATCGTTTGTATTTGTACTGTAGTGTGCGATATATCAAGTATTTTTGCTATATATCCATTCCAATAAATCGACAATAATTGATAAGTATTTTAACCAAATTTATAAACTTTATTACGAAATCATCGAAAAACATTTCCCTAGAACACTTATTAACTTACAGTTAGAAGAACTAATTCAACAATGCAGAGTGTTTTTCCTGTATATGAAAACAACACAAAAGTCAAACAAAAATAACAGAATGTCTTTAAAGAAACGAAACTTAACCACATATATTTTTGATCAGATCAAAAGAAATTTTTCAATAGTTATCATTTTTAATAACAAATATGACAAAATAGTTCAGACAGTAATGAGCCGATCATCAGTTAACCTAAGTAATTATGTACCACGCTTGGTTCGTTTTATTGAATTGCCAATTCAAATTGTAACAGCAAATTAGTAATCAGGTTTACAGTTTTGACAGGTGTGTAAAATAAACAGACGTGAAATAAGTAACAATATAAACGAAATTGTTGGTTTTGACATATGATTCAAGAATTAAATTAACTTCTAGACAACGAGGTTAAAATTACACTAATTAATATTGTACGGACTAAGAAAATCCATTGAGTTATGCAAAATATCAAAACAACCGAGATCGACACATCCAAGGATGAAATTCATCGTTGATATGGGAAAAATGCCGGGACTAAAAAATTATATCGACATAACCAAGGTATCGAGTCAACCATGTTCGAGACAACGAGGTTCAACTGTAATGGCTATCCAGAAACAATTGCAAATATTGGTCAGAGGCTTATAATATAAATCACCTCCATGAATTAAAAAAAAATTTTTACTGATCCATAATTTTCATTTGCCTTATGAAAAAAAAACACAACACATAATATATTAATCATAAATCCTTTACGTGTGACTACTGTGGTTTTTGACGTCATAATAACCAATGCGGAGAACCTCTAGAGACTGTTGGCATACACACATTGTGTAAGCCAAGTTCAAACGTATCAAAGTTCCCTTATATAATTTCTAGTACATTAAAGGCATTTTCATCCATTATATTGAATCATTTACTTTATTGAAGATCAGATTGAATTTTCAGCACAATCCCATTTGTAGTTTTTTTGAGCTGTGCCAATTTGAAATAAGTTTTATAAGTCCAGGGTCAAGGTAAAAATTGTCATCCGAGATGGACTGGTATCATGCTCAGCTGTTCCTGTAGGCTGATTTGTAATTCAGTTAAATGTGGTCATGAATAAAAAAAACAATGGGGTGTCATTTAATGTCTCATTAACTGCCCTGTTTTTTTTATTTTAGGAAGGAGATATGTGATAAAACATTAAACTTCACCATGTGTCCATTATGTGATTATCAATGCCCTTACTGGAACCTCAGTGAATCCTGCTCAAATGCTATAGCCAGTAGAATGTTTGATAATGGAGGAACTGTGTTCTTTGCTATCTTTATGTCATTCTGGGGTAAGTTTGATTAAGTCATTATCTAGTTCACCAAGGAAAAATTAAAACATGGTTGTAGAAGGATTTTATTTAGGATTTGGTTTGTAAGTTTAATCATTGTGCTATAATTGTACACAGAAATGTCAAAATGTATTTCAGAACATTAAGCAAGGTTACTGATTGTCATATGTATTTTAAAAGTTATCAGAACTATTAGTTTAATAGTTTATGTGTCATTAAATACAGATCATGCTCTGTCATCTAGAATCATCATCTGTGTTGTATGTTTGTTTATTGGGGGTTCAAACCCACAATCATTAATTTTTCAGCTGTATCATGGTGTACCCGTGTACCGTGTCCAGTTTTTATTGTGTGAATGGTGGCAAAGTACCAATTGGAAACCCATGAAATTTGGTATAAAACTGGCAATCTTGGTCAATTTTAAGATTGGAGTCGTGCACAGCCTGTTCCCAATCTAACTTGAACCCTCAACTTCAGTGTTGACTGGCACATGATTAATAGTAGTTAACTATCCACCTTAACCAATCGGCCACCCAGGCCCTGTTATCTGGCTTACTTTCTCAATTAATACAATTGCTATTAGTTTGTCTATTTATATCAACTTATTTGATTCATAGCAGATAGAAAATGCTGATTGTGTCAATGAAGGACTTTGGACTTTTCTATTTTGGAAGTCATTCTATCTGAAGGGACAAATGACTTCCTTGAAAGACTCTCTGATTGGATTCCTAAAAATGTAAATTTCACAGTTAGTTTGATAAGGTTAAATAAAATAAGCATATTCAACTTTTTTATCTATAGGGACACTATTTTTGGAGTTCTGGAAGAGGAAACAAGCAACTATTCAGTATAAATGGGATTTGTTGGATTTCGTCATGGAGGAGGTATGGTAGATAGTTAGATATAGGGTTGTTAAGATTCAGTATAAATGGGATTTGTTGGATTTTGTCATGGAGGAGGTATGGTAGATAGTTAGATATAGGGTTGTTAAGATTCAGTATAAATGGGATTTGTTGGATTTCGTCATGGAGGAGGTATGGTAGATAGTTAGATATAGGGTTGTTAAAATTCAGTATAAATGGGATTTGTTGGATTTCGTCATGGAGGAGGTATGGTAGATAGTTAGATATAGGGTTGTTAAGATTCAGTATAAATGGGATTTGTTGGATTTCGTCATGGAGGAGGTATGGTAGATAGTTAGATATAAGGTTGTTAATATTCAGTATAAATGGGATTTGTTGGATTTCGTCATGGAGGAGGTATGGTAGATAGTTAGATATAGGGTTGTTAAGATTCAGTATAAATGGGATTTGTTGGATTTCGTCATGGAGGAGGTATGGTAGATAGTTAGATATAGGGTTGTTAAGATTCAGTATAAATGGGATTTGTTGGATTTCGTCATGGAGGAGGTATGGTAGATAGTTAGATATAGGGTTGTTAAGATTCAGTATAAATGGGATTTGTTGGATTTCGTCTGGAGGAGGTATAGTAGATAGTTAGATATAGGGTTGTTAAGATTCAGTATAAATGGGATTTGTTGGATTTCGTCATGGAGGAGGTACAATAGTTAGTTTGATATAGTGTTGTTAAGATTCAGTATAAATGGGATTTGTTGGATTTCGTCATGGAGGAGGTACAATAGTTAGTTTGATATAGGGTTGTTAAGATTCAGTATAAATGGGATTTGTTGGATTTTGTCATGGAGGAGGTACAATAGTTAGTTTGATATAGGGTTGTTAAGATTCAGTATAAATGGGATTTGTTAGATTTCGTCATGGAGGAGGTATAGTAGATAGTTAGATATAGGGTTGTTAAGATTCAGTATAAATGGGATTTGTTGGATTTCGTCATGGAGGAGGTACAATAGTTAGTTTGATATAGGGTTGTTAAGATTCAGTATAAATGGGATTTGTTGGATTTCGTCATGGAGGAGGTACAATAGTTAGTTTGATATAGGGTTGTTAAGATTCAGTATAAATGGGAATTGTTGGATTTCGTCATGGAGGAGGTACAATAGTTAGTTTGATATAGGGTTGTTAAGATTCAGTATAAATGGGATTTGTTGGATTTCGTCATGGAGGAGGTACAATAGTTAGTTTGATATAGGGTTGTTAAGATTCAGTATAAATGGGATTTGTTGGATTTCGTCATGGAGGAGGTACAATAGTTAGTTTGATATAGGGTTGTTAAGATTCAGTATAAATGGGATTTGTTGGATTTCGTCATGGAGGAGGTATGGTAGATAGTTAGATATAGGGTTGTTAAGATTCAGTATAAATGGGATTTGTTGGATTTCGTCATGGAGGAGGTATGGTAGATAGTTAGATATAGGGTTGTTAAGATTCAGTATAAATGGGATTTGTTGGATTTTGTCATGGAGGAGGTATGGTAGATAGTTAGATATAGGGTTGTTAAGATTCAGTATAAATGGGATTTGTTGGATTTCGTCATGGAGGAGGTATGGTAGATAGTTAGATATAGGGTTGTTAAGATTCAGTATAAATGGGATTTGTTGGATTTCGTCATGGAGGAGGTATGGTAGATAGTTAGATATAGGGTTGTTAAGATTCAGTATAAATGGGATTTGTTGGATTTCGTCATGGAGGAGGTATGGTAGATAGTTAGATATAGGGTTGTTAAGATTCAGTATAAATGGGATTTGTTGGATTTCGTCTGGAGGAGGTATAGTAGATAGTTAGATATAGGGTTGTTAAGATTCAGTATAAATGGGATTTGTTGGATTTCGTCATGGAGGAGGTACAATAGTTAGTTTGATATAGTGTTGTTAAGATTCAGTATAAATGGGATTTGTTGGATTTCGTCATGGAGGAGGTACAATAGTTAGTTTGATATAAAGTTGTTAAGATTCAGTATAAATGGGATTTGTTGGATTTTGTCATGGAGGAGGTACAATAGTTAGTTTGATATAGGGTTGTTAAGATTCAGTATAAAAGGGATTTGTTAGATTTCGTCATGGAGGAGGTATAGTAGATAGTTAGATATAGGGTTGTTAAGATTCAGTATAAATGGGATTTGTTGGATTTCGTCATGGAGGAGGTACAATAGTTAGTTTGATATAGGGTTGTTAAGATTCAGTATAAATGGGATTTGTTGGATTTCGTCATGGAGGAGGTACAATAGTTAGTTTGATATAGGGTTGTTAAGATTCAGTATAAATGGGAATTGTTGGATTTCGTCATGGAGGAGGTACAATAGTTAGTTTGATATAGGGTTGTTAAGATTCAGTATAAATGGGATTTGTTGGATTTCGTCATGGAGGAGGTACAATAGTTAGTTTGATATAGGGTTGTTAAGATTCAGTATAAATGGGATTTGTTGGATTTTGTCATGGAGGAGGTACAATAGTTAGTTTGATATAGGGTTGTTAAGATTCAGTATAAATGGGATTTGTTGGATTTCGTCATGGAGGAGGTACAATAGTTACTTTGATATAGGGTTGTTAAGATTCAGTATAAATGGGATTTGTTGGATTTCGTCATGGAGGAGGTACAATAGTTACTTTGATATAGGGTTGTTAAGATTCAGTGTTCTTTCAGTAATATAAAGGTTTGTGGATTTTAGAAAGCAAATTATATATATATATATTTATAACCATTTAGTACTTCGAATTCAGAATTTTTCTGTCATACACTGTATTATAAATATAATGTTTGCAAGTCTTTTCCAAAATATTTGACCAAACCATTGAGAGCTGTCATTTCATCAGTCTATAAATACGTAGTATAGATTGTTTTCTAGTGCATAGGTTATTGATATGATGGTAATTTAATTGTTGCACACTTGTTTTTTTTCAGCAACCACCAAGACCTGAGTACTTAGCTAGACTGGAGAACTGTACTAATTTTAGAGTACATCCTATCACAGGGGTATGTCATAAAATAAATGGTTACATGATGATCGATTATTTTGTTTCTTTTTTCCAAATCATATTAGCATTAAAATTCAGAAATGCTTACTGGATATAGAATATTTCTTTCTAATACAGTGTGTATGTATTATGAAATTTGATTGAGGAAAAGTTCTGCATAAAATTCACCATCTATTTTGCATTACTTATAATTCAACATTGAACAAGTTTTCATGTGAAAGTATTAAAATCTAATTCAACATAGAAATTACAGAAAATTGAAAGACCAGTTTTTATTCAATTTCGTCTTCTTCTGAAGCAAACTTTAAGTGAAAGAACTTGAAAGTGTTCACAATTTATGCGTAATTAGATAAAATATCATTTTTGGACGGATTTCACGGAGTGAAAATCCGCGTATTAAAATGGTGAATGTTGGGCGGGCTGGTGGGTGGGGAAAAAATTTTCGTAACAGTTTTCTCAGCAACTTCTAATCACATTCTCTTGAAATTTGGTATGCAGCATCAGCATGGCCTCCCATAATGTGGGATTCTATTTCAGGTCTATCACTCACCTACTTCCTGTTTAACAAAATCCGGCTATTTCTGTCTTTGATCAATTTTTTGTCATGTTAATTTGCCATGGTGATCAATAACATTTCACTTTTTTGTGATTTAAGATTTATCTGATAGTTCTAATTTTGTATTTGAAGGATTGTCAAGTTTAATCATTGGTTTTAATGTTGCAAATATTCATTTAGCTGGATCGATTATATTTTGCCAGGTCACAGATTTGTAACAGAAAAACACACCATTTACATGGACAATCCCTTTACATTTGTATCTTTTACTCTTCAACATTTTATTTAGGCACTTAACATATAAGCTACTTTTACATCAGAAATTTAGTTGTTAACACATATATAACAGTAAATTTAATTAATAATTCATGTTATATATTATTATATACAAACATTTATATTAACAGTTGAAAGAACCCCATCTACCATTCTGGAGAAAGAGAGTTCCTATATTCCTGATGTCCTACTCTATAATGTTATTCTTGGTAAGTTTCATTATTTTGTATTTTATCAACAGAGTTTTTTTAATTAAATCACTTTATATATCAGCAGTTTACCATTTTATTAGGTGATTTGCAGACTGTCAATTCACACTTCCAGTATCCTGAATTCCATATTAAACAATTCTTACAGGTGTAGTGTTGCAATACTGCCATATATTATTAGAAAATTGTAGGTTATAAAATCAGTTGTGTAATTTATTATATTTTATGAATTTGCAGGGACTTCTTGCTGTGGGTGCAGTTGTGGGAGTCATTGCTTACCGTGTATCAGTACTAGCTGCATTGCAGGCTCTAACTAAAGATGCTCCAACCACCTCTAACTCATCATTTTACGTTGCTACTACAGAAACTATTTATAAGAATGCCAGTCTTGTGACTACCATTACAGCTGCGTGTATAAATTTGCTGCTGATTATTATTCTTAACATGGTAAGGGTTTGCCATTTTGGACAAAAAATGTTTTTAAAATGATTAAGAAATTTAAAATATTGTCTATAAAAATTGTATAAACATACCTGGGCAATTTTTAATTTCATTTTCATTAATTCTTGAAATTATTCTTATGAAATATTTTATACAGCTTTAAATAGTGATGAGCTTATGAATGTGATATCCTATTATTGCCATCTGCTGGTCATTTAAAGACTTGAATCTGATTACATTGTAAAAGTTAATATAATTAACATTTCTGTAGTGGTAAGACAGAATTTGTTTTGGGCCATTAGATGTCATTTGCCTAGAGGATAAAGCAAAGATTTGAAATGGATTTGGTTTTGGTTATTAAAAAGAATTGATATAATTCTGTTGGCCTCTCCCCCTTAAAAGAAATAGTATATATTTAAGACTGTTTTTTTCATTGAATGTTCATTGAATTAGGAAGTTTTGTTTCATTTTTTTAAGAAAATGGAAAAATATGACACATTAAAGTGGTTTGCCCATGTTTGTTATGCTTTATTACTCCTAACTGCTTATTTATTTACAGATCTATAGCCGTCTGGCTTTTTGGCTAACAGATTTGGAATGTTTGAGGACACAGAAGGAATATGATGACAGTATCACGTTGAAGTTGTTTGCTTTACAATTTGTTAACTACTATTCATCAATTATATACATTGCGTTTTTCAAAGGGAGGTTAGTGAACATTAACTTTTATAAAAACAAAAACACTTTTTTATCTACAAAAACACATGCAATATGCTTTAAAGGGTCACTAAATAGAACTACAAGAAATATTGGTATTTTTGTTTAGAATTAAATATAGATTATGAAGCAATTATTCAACCAGTGGGATCAATTGTCAACCATCAACTGTTTTTGTAGTCTAGATATTTATCTTCTATTTTGTAATATTTACAATATACTAGAAGTCTGACAATGACTTACATAATCAACATAACTATGCCTGTTTGCATTTTTTTTATTAAGTTCTTTAAATCTTTTTTGTTTGTTTTGAAGAATTCCTGAGTAGATTGTACAAATCAATTTCAAGTAAACAAGTATCTTCAATAACAGAAAAAACTTTTGTATTATACAGAATGTTTCATATATTAATACAACTAGGTTGTAATACTATATGGTTATATTTTTCAGGATTGTAGGAAGACCCGGAAATTACACAACAATATTTGGAGCTAGACAAGAAGAGGTATGCACAAAGTCTGTCATTGTTAATCTTTATAAACCTGACAACTGAGTTTTAGACAGTGTCATCTCTCTTAAGAAATTTGTTACAGTGAAAATTTTCGATACAATAGAGAAAGGAAAAGTTGAAGTGGACAGTTTAATTATTGTGATAGTATTCTGATTGTATAATTTTCATAATAATAGAATATTTCTATGGGTAACAATAACTGAATGAAAAGTGATGAGTTATCTTTATGTTCTTAAATACATACTTTTATTGCTTTCCCCTTTTAACTTCTGTATATCACAAAAAAACCTTCACTTTTAATGGTGTCCTTAAATCACAATAAGAAGGTGAAAGCAATAATTTCCAAATGTACAATGAAACTGTGTGTACAAAAACCCAGAGTAAAAAAGAATGTGTCAACTAGACACTCAAGATTGATTGAAAGGAAAACATCTCAGTCGAACAGTATACTGAAAACCTGTGTGCAGTGAACCTGTAGTTATTATATCTAAACCAGTACCGTAAAAAGCTGTGTATAGTCTGCATTTATGTATTGTCCGCACCCCTTTCTTGTGCCAAAAAATTGTGGAAAAATTCTTATATGCATGTACAATCCGCACGTAAAAAATTTCAAAAAACGTCTCAAGATAAAGACATCAAGTCTGACTTGGTCACGCTTTTTAACAAGTTTTTTATGTAAAATGTAATTTATTCTCTCTTAAAATATCATTTATGTTTATAGTTTTATTCATTTCTAGTGATTGTAATAAATTAAATAAAAAATGGTGCATTCTCATAACGTCTTTTTTGATCATTGTTTAAATGGATACTCACATATTTCGAAACAAAAACAATTTGTCAACTTTCATTTATCAACGAAAACAAAAAAGATTACAAGTTTTATTTTTATCCCTTAACGATTTAAATCAAAACATCAATCTTCAAACATTTGAGTTTACATAACGACGTCATTTGCATTGTACGCAATACAGGTTTCACTTCCGCTATTTTCGTATCCGTTAAATTTTTATTGGTCCTATATAATTATAATATAACTAAAAATAATTTAAGTAAAAATTAATATCCTTACAACGTATTTATATGAAAGTTTTTAAAAGAATCGTGTTTACAATATTACAAAAATACCGCATATAACACAAGAACAAAATGGCGATGCCATTGACAACAATCAACGGATCGAAAAAAACTATCGAGTCTGTATTTACGTATAATCCACACCATTCCTTTCCAACTTGGAATAAAAGAAAAAGACCGCGGACAATACGACCCTAATTATGGTATTCAAGAAGGAACAGCACAAAGTTAAGACGTCAATGCAAATATCAGAAAAAAAGAGGAAAGGTGACTACACAAACTATGTATATGTAAATCTTGATTGAAAATGTCTGTTTAAAGTTTTTGACCCATGTTATTGTTGCTCAGTTTCAGTTTAATATATATGTTTTAGTGTTCAGCAGGCGGGTGTTAGATATAACTACATATGCAGCTGGCCATTATTTTGACAGTTTATATGTTATTTGTTGTAGTGTTCAGCAGGTGGGTGTTTGATAGAACTATGTATACAGCTGGCCATTATTATGACTGGTAAACAGCTGTTTGTCAACAACTTTACAGAACTAGTGCTACCGTAAGTTTTCACAAACCGTTTTACATAGAGCATAATATGAATTATTCCAGAATGTATTTTTATTATTTTGGCCGGATTTCTCAGAGTGAAATTCCGGGTTATAGTATGGTGAATGTTGTGCGGGCGGGCGGGGAACACATTTTCGTAACAGTTTTCTCTGCAACTACTAATCACATTCTCTTGAAATTTGGTATGCAGCATGAGCATGGCCTCCCATAACGTGGGATTCCATCTCAGGTCTGTCGCTCACCTACTTCCTGTTAACTAACTTTGATGGATTTTAAATTAAAATGATATTATATATTTATATACATTTATAAAAAAGAACAGTTAAATAATATTCCAACACAAATTTTTATCTAAAATTAAGTATGTGTTTCATCAAAATCTGAAAAATTGGTGATTGATACAGCCTGTGTGATAAAAAACCTTGTATCATTTCTATATGTGATAGAAGATATACTTTTGTCTGAACTACTTCTTGACGTTATAATGAATGGTATAACCAATGAGACTATATTTTATAATAAAAAACAAATGCTTCGTTGAATGTTAAATTTTGTGTTGTGATATGAATGTATACAACTGTCTTGACATGATACAGGTATTTGTACCTACACAATGTTTGTAATGTGTTCTCATAATTTAAAAAACTTTATTTTTTAAGGTAATACTGCTTATAAATATTTTCATTACATAAAAACAAAAAGTTTTTTTTTTCTTATTATACCCCCGCAAACTAGTTTGGGGGGGTATACAGGAATCACCCTGTCTGTCTGTCTGTCTGTCTGTCCACATCCCTTGTAAGCGCTTCTCCTCCTAAACCGCTTGACAGATTTTTATGAAACTTGAAGGAAGTACATCATATGTAGATGTGCATGAAGAATTTTCGTCGCTGTCGGATATTATTCAGGGGAGATAATTGGACTTAGACGTTTAAAATATAGTATTCAGTGCGGAACGTCGTAAGCGCAACTCCTTCTAAACCGTTTGACAGATTTTGATGAAACTTTACATGAAGGGAGTACATCATATGTAGATGTGCATGAAGAATTTTCATCGCTGTCTGATATTATTCATTGGAGATAATTGGACTTGAAGCTCTATAATATTGGAGCACATTTACAATAACACTGTAAATTCAATTGTTCACGCATATTAAATTGGAAGATGTGATGAGTTCTGTTTAGTATTTGTAACCTAGGTCTTGTGTAGCCTTCAGAAAACTAATTTTCAGCCGTTATTATTAGACTATATGTTTTTAAAATAAAGTTGTTTTAAATTTTGATATATATTTTGTTGATGGTTTCCTTTGATTTCAGAAAAATAATCAAGCTAATTCAGAGATTTTTTGCCCATGAAACAAAAGAAGAGAAGGCTTCGAGGGCTTCCTATGAGAAGGACTACAAGTTAGAAGATGCTCCTACTACATACTTGTTTTATGAATACTTAGAAATGGGTATGGCTTTGGTTAAGTAATTGTAATGTAAGAAGAAATTGATTCATATTCAGCTTGGGGCTATTAAAACATTATATGGTACCCTGAATGGCACTACCAATTTTGGGTAATCACTTGAAATAAACTACCACACTTGAGCAGTTCCAATCAGAACATCTGTCTGCAATTTTCGTCAAGGGTCAGGAATGTAATCTAGGAAGTAAGTGACCTTCATTTTAAACTATTGGCAGTCATTGTCAAAGAATCAATTATGTTATGACTTTGTGACATTTTGGTTCATTCATTTGATTAGTTTGTGAGTGACGGTTAGCTCATTGTTACTGATGACACCAGATTATAAACAAATAATTGTCCATAAAAAAATTCTTTGGTAAGGAATTTTTTGCAGTTTCAGCAAATTTCAGCTTTAAAAAGTACAATGATTCATCAGATGTTTAGCTTTGATGAAATATTATCTATATAATAGAATATTTAAAGGGTAGTTGATTTCCTCACAGTAAAATTATGTTGCTTTGTAAACAGGCTAACCATATCACATTTGGAAGGATTTTTGGTATATCCACACACTAACCTCAGAGATTACTTTCCGACCGCAGGCAGAAATAACTAAGGTGATCTGATTGAAGAAGTTACTTCCAATGTACCTTTCAACTTTTAATAGTAAAACACTCAAATCAAGTATTTTACAGTTTAATTTTATGTTTTGTAAGCAAAATTCCTGACAAATTTTGAACTTCATAAAAATGTTTGGTCTTTTGAATTTACTTCGAAATAAGCCCTTTGTAAAAATTATTAATATTTCATTAGTGTAGTGACAAAACTTCTAACAATGTAGGGTCCTCGGTGGCAGAGTGGTTAAGGTAGTTAATTTACTATGGTTCACATGAGTGTAAACACTGAGGCAAGGGATTCAAGCATTACTCTTGCCAGGATGTGCTTCACTCTAATCTTAATTGACAAGGGTTGCCAGTAATCTGCTGAATGTCTGGGTTTTTCACTGGGTACATCAGCTTCTCCCGAATAAAAACTGATGGCTATGATACAGCTGAAAAATTGGTGAAAGTGGCATTAAACACCAAACAAGCAATCTAACAATGAATGGATATGTAATGTTTTGGAGATTTTACAGACATTATTTCTTAACAAGTCCATCAGTTTGATGTTGGTACAGTAATTTCAACACCAAGCTTTACAAAGTGTTGTTTTCTTTATAGTGCTGCAGTTTGGTTTCCTGACAATATTTGTGGCAGCTTTCCCACCTTGGCCATTGTTCTCCAAGCTTTACAAAGTGTTGTTTTCTTTACAGTGCTGCAGTTTGGTTTCCTGACAATATTTGTGGCCCACTTGGGCCATTGTTTCTCCAAGCTTTACAAAGTGTTCTTTCTTTGTAGTGCTGCAGTTTGGTTTCCTGACAATATTTGTGGCAGCCTTCCCACATAGGCCATTGTTCTCCAAGCTTTACAAAGTGTTGTTTTCTTTACAGTGCTGCAGTTTGGTTTCCTGACAATATTTGTGGCAGCTTTCCCACTTGGGCCATTGTTCTCCAAGCTTTACAAAGTGTTGTTTTCTTTACAGTGCTGCAGTTTGGTTTCTTGACAATATTTGTGGCAGCTTTCCCACTTGGGCCATTGTTTCTCCAAGCTTTACAAAGTGTTGTTTTCTTTACAGTGCTGCAGTTTGGTTTCCTGACAATATTTGTGGCAGCTTTCCCACTTGGGCCATTGTTCTCCCTAATTAACAATATTTTAGAGATAAGAATGGACTCCTCTAAGATGATCACACATTTAAGAAGACCACTGGCTGAAAGAAGTCCCGATATTGGTAAGTTGTAATGAGAAGCAGGGTATTCAGAAGTCTTTATATTGGTAAGTTGTGATGAGCAGCAGGGTATTCATTTGTCTTTATATTGGTAAGTTGTCTTTAGCTGCATGTGTCTCAGAAGTCCTGATATTGGTAAGTTGTAATGAGAAGCAGGGTCTTCATTTGTCTTATATTGGTAAGTAGTCTTTAGCAGCATGTGTCTCAGAAGTCCTGATATTGGTAAGTTGTAATGAGAAGCAGGGTCTTCAGAAGTTGGTAAGTTGTCTTTAGCAGCATGTGTCTCAGAAGTTTTGATATTGGTACATTGTTTGAGCAGCATGAGTCTGAAAAGTTCTTATATTGGTAAGTTGTTTTGAGCAGCATGTGTCTTAAAAGTCCTCATATTGGTAAGGTTTTTGAGCAGCATGTGTCTCAAAAGTCCTGACATTGGTAAGTTGTTTTAGCAGCTTGTGTCTCAGAAGTCTTTATATTGGTAAGTTGTCTTGAGCAGCTTGTGTCTCAGAAGTCCTGATTTTGGTAAGTTGTCTTTAGCTTCTTGTGTCTGTTTGTTGGTAAGTTGTGATAAGTTATGATTTTCTCACCAGTAAATATATTTTATGATACTGATTAATACAGTGTATTATCTTATTAACAGTTATTAATTATTTAAATTATTAATTATTCAAAGTGCTTATATTAGACAAATACACTGTAGAACTTTTCTAGTGTCAGTGAAAACACATGAATAATTAAATTCATTGTTATACAACTTAAAATAGCTGATGGAGATGTAAAGTTACCTGAACTTTTCTATTTATTTGTAGGAATCTGGTACAGTGTACTTTATGGAATATCAAGGATTGCTATAATCTCTAATGTAAGTCACACATTGGCTAAATTAGGTCATACGGTTAAGTGCTTTGAGAACCAACCTTGGTAAAGGCACTAATTATAAATTATTGATAAAGAAACCATACCATTCAGTATCGCTATTTTGCAGTATTTTCCTTTGATCTTTGTGTGCAATATTATTCCATCTCACTCTACTAGCGTGAGATAGGCCCATCTCAGCTCGCTGTCAAGACGTCGTTAAGTAAACACTGTGACGTCACAATGTTACAAAACAGCGATAAACAGATTATTTATATTTTATGAAACTCGATGCATTTTCTCGTCATCTCATCTCAGGGCTGTCGCCCTTCGATGAGATATGGACGAGAAAACGCATCTCGTTTTAAAAAACGTAAATAATCTATAAGTATTTAGGGTCTTATTGAGCTATTGTCATCAGTTTGCATCCATCGTCTGTGTTGTCTGTAAACTTTAACATTTCAGTGTATTTTTTATTCTGATTGGAAAACCAATATGAACGGCACTGCAGGAATTAGTTTAACAGGACCCTATGGGATAAAAAATAAAAACAATTCTTCTCTGAAACAGTTTAACCTCTTGAAACAAACTTATCATGACTATTTGTTGAATGGTCCTCCATAAAGGTTATGTTTTTATGCCAATCAGAAATTCAAAATGACCACCACTCCTTAATACCCTATGGGAAAAAGTTTTAAAAGGTTTCTTTTCTAAAACCAGTTAATCAATCCAACCAAATTTTTTGGATGATCCTCTATAAGGTTCAAGTTTTTTATGCCAATCCTAAAAACCAGAGGGATAATTTTCAAATGCCATCTTTTCTGAAACTGCAAAGCTGATTTAACCATATTGTTTGTGAATGTTTTTTTGAATGGTTCTCTTAAAAGTTTATGCTTGTTTATTTTATCAAAAATCCATTATGGCTGCAATTGTAGGAATTAATTTAACATAGAAACCTACAGGATGATGTTTAGTTTCTTATCTAAAACTATTGTGTCAGTTGAAACCAAACAGCAAGATTCATTGGATGGTCTCAATAAAGATACAGTAAAACTTCGGTAGCTCGAACTCGGATGGCTTGAACACCATCGATTTCTCGAACTGTTTTAAAGGTCCCGACATTTATTACAATATATGTTTGTACAAAAAACCCCGGTTTTTTTAACACCGATTTCTCAAAAACTCGAACTCATTTATAGGTCCCTTTGATAGTAAACTCATGTAAGTCACCATCAATAACTCGAACTAAAATTATAAGCGTCAGTGCGAAGCAATTAACTTCAGGTACAAAGGACGTGGATAACAAAAGCCATAACAATAAATACAGGTATGTCAATTAAAAAATAATAGATAATAATTATGTCATGACTGGTGATTAGTTTGAACCGGGAAATAGACATTAATTGTTTCTTTAATTGAAACTATGAAATGTACCAAGCGGATTATTAAATCAACGAAAATATTCCAATTAAAAATCATTTACGACTTTTGTTGACAACTGGTTAAATTAATTTTTTAAAAACAAAAATATTAAAGCTAACATAATTTATGCAAAATATGTCGGCAATAAAAATTGTGGAAATTATTTACTTAATTTAACTGCGATGGATATACCGAGTACAAACGGGTTTTTGAGCAGTAACGGAAGTAAATAGTAAGCGTTGTAGAAATTTCAAATTTCACAAACTATTACACCTAAAATTTTTTAATTCGTGTCAAAATTCATGAAATAAAAATCTACATACATTCAAAACAAATTTTAGTTCCCAAAAACAACCATACCACGTGTAGGAAAATTAATGAGCAACTTAAAAACAAAATAGGTCACTGTACAGAACAGATAAATTTCCTGAGGTTGTCCAACTTTGGTGGCTCGAACAACCGATAACTCGAACTATTTTTGGCGACCCCAGCGAGTTCGAGTTATCGAAGTTCTACTGTAATGTTTTAAAGCCAGTAGAAAATAAAAAATTACATGACTTAGTTTAACATCAGTGAAATGCCGTCTTCATTGCTAATATAAATCAGGTGAGCAATACAGGGTCTTGAAACCTTCTGGTTATTTTCAAATTGGCATTACTTGATTGGATAAATATTTATTTCCTTACAGTAATAACAGCATACCACTCTAGAAGCTATTTGTATCAGTGTTCTATAAAAAGTATTATGAAGCGAGTCGTACTTAGATGTGTATAATTGTAGGTTCATTGTTTTCATCTGGTACAATTAAAATAATTCAAAATAATCTCTCTTGTGTTCTCATTGAGTACTTTGGCTTCCTACTGCAATAAAACAAGATAATTCTTATATGATTTGCATATTTAGAAATACGTTTATTTCATTGGTTGAGATTACTTCCGGTAGAGGTTTTCAACGAAATTTATTTTTTGATAAATGAAGTTGACTTAATTTATTTTTGGATAAATGACGTTGACCGAACAATTTTTACCGTAACCAACGTAAACAAAGATGGCGGCTTTCAATATCGAAAGTAGCGATCAGCTTATAAATTATTTGTTTGATGAATTACCATAAATGATTTGTTAAATTTAAAACTTTCCTTGTGTTCGATACAGAAAATAAGGTTATAGATTGATATAAAACTTTATTGTGTTTATTAAAATCAGAAAATGGTTTATGGAATAATCGTACGTAAAAATAAACAAAATATTCATACGTTCAGTCAATCCCGCTACAAAATACACAAGAAATATGAAGTTGAGAAACACGTTAGATAAATTAATTCCTTAATCGTAAAAGTCCTTCGGCCTTTTATTTGTTTGTGAGTGAGTTGGTCTTGTTGATATACCGATAAATCCATTGAAAACGGTGTTTAATCCTATAATAAACATTGCTGAAAATGGCATAAAACTACATAAAATCAATTGTCATAATATGACACTGAAAGGGAGATAATACATTGTTTATAAGTGTATTGATTTCATCCGATTTGCTTATGCATTTGCATACAGGATATAATAATTATACAATTTAGAATTAACTGTTGTTTCTGTATAATTTATAATAATATATTAATGAATTTTAATTTCCAAATATTACAGGCCTTTATCATTGCACTGACATCAGACTACATACCACGTATGGTGTACACTAACTATTACAGCACGGATGGTACACTGAAAGGCTACCTAAACAATACTTTGTCTTATTTCAACACAACAGACTTTGAGAAGATTCACAGACCTACTTATCCTGGTAGTGAAAAAGTGGCTATCTGCAGATACAGAGATTATCGCAACCCTCCTTGGTCAGCAGAACCATATGAATATTCAGAGATGTACTGGCATATACTGGCTGCTAGATTTATATTTGTTGTTTTATTTGAGGTAAAATCTTATGAATAACACTTTTATCATCAATTGGTTTAATTTTGGTAATACTACATAAGTATGAAATTAGTCCATAGTGTAATACAACTGGCTGAGCCCAGAAAAATTTACTAATATTATAATAAATAATATGTCAACCAAAGTCGTCTGAATGAAAAAAAATTGTCATAGTTATTCATGATAAAAAATGAATGTTGTTTAAATAAAAAAGAGAGACGGGAAACTATTATCCATCAAATAAATAAAAGGTACCATAAGCTGTCATATTAAAGATAATTATATGATTAAACAGATCTTTATAAACTTGAAAAAAATTATTCTGAAATATTCTGATGTTTCCGTAGTAACAAAGCCAGCAGGTACTGTCTTGAAGGTGATACATGTACTAAAACTGAAACTAGTAGTCTGTATAAGCAGACATTTCTTTATGATTGTATTAAAGATTTGTATTTATAAAAAAATCTAAATAAAATTATTTCTAACAAAATTTTCTGTCCTGAATGTGTTGAATTATACATAGTTAACTAGATTCATCATAAGCAGGGCAGTTAGAGCTGAATGACAACACTTTGTTTATATTATGCTATACATTTGACAGTTGTTGTTTTGTTTATTATTAAATGCAAGAAATAAGTTGCAAACTCAATTTTCATTTCTTTTGCAGAATTTAATAGTTGTAATAACTGGTCTGATTGCTTGGTTGATCCCTGACGTGCCATCTGAGCTCAAACGTATGATCAGAAAGGAAGCATACATCAGCAATGAAATTGTAATAAAGACGGAGCTTCTGAGGGCTCAAGGAAAAGCCCCTGAGGAGGTAGAAGAATTTGTAGAATCGGTGGACCCAGGACCTATGTATTTGTCAGATGATACAGGAAGCGTGAAACTAATCAATAGGAAGACACCTGGGAACTCTCCTGAAAGGGAGACAGAAAATGTTGTGTAGTCAGTGTGGTCCTGTATTGCTTTGATTATTGATATTGCTTTCAACATATCTCTTCTTACAAATTTGCAGTTTCTGGATTGTTCAAAATTTGAAATTTATATGATATTTCTCAAATGTGCAGAAATAGTTTACAAGGATCACTTGTTTCTCATTGTCAATCCATTATTTTTTACTTTATGAACTAAGATTGGGAACAAAGATTTGAAAAGAACAAAATGAAGACTATCCTTTGAAAATAAAAGAAAGAAGCCATGTGTGACTAGGTATGAAACACAAGCTGGGGTTTTGGGGGACATGGCACAGTCCATGTCAATGGCTCTCTTAGCCATTAGTGCCCTTGTTCCCTTTTTTTTATAACAAACAACTTTTTGTATTTCATATGTGTGATGCATATGCTTTCATGATCAGTTCTTGAAAGATTCAGTTTTGAAAAGAATGAAGTTATGAACAATGCAATTTAACTCATGAAATTATTATTTTTTATATACTATTATATATGATAGTTGTAGCATGTTATTCAATAGGTTGTTTCTTAGCAACAATGTAGTCTTGTATTTCTGTAAATAAAATTTATGACTACAGTGAGTGGCCAAAATTAATGCAACAAACATGGCTGACATAATTGTCATAGACAATGACGTTGTCATTTCTATCTCAACTGTGTCATAATAAAAGGGATGCTTGTGAAATTAAATTCCACCCGGACAATTTTTAAGGAATGTTTTTGTTGAGACACCTCAAAAAAGAAAACTAGCAGACGACTTCCTGTTTTTTCACCACTTGTAAACAATGAAGGGCAAAAAGAGAAATTTGACTCCAGACCAAATTCAAAATGTAATTACCATGAATAGAAATGGAATGAGCAACAGTAAAATTGCAGACATATTCAGTGTACACAGGTCTACAATTGGTAGAGTTTTAAGGAGAATTACAACAGGGAATGATAAAGAAAATCATAAAAAAAGAGGAAGACCCAGGTTAACAGATGAAAGGGGTGACAGGAAACTTTTTAGAATTGTGAAAAAGAACCGTCGACAAACTTTGGATGGCATAACAACACAATTCAACAGAACAGAACCAGTTAATATTTCTAAACGCACTGTTAGAAGAAGATTAGCTTTTGAAGGATACAAGAAAGGGAAAATTCCTAAAACTATTTCGATTTCAAAGGTTAACAGGACCCGCCGTGTTTTATGGTGTAGGAACAAAAGATTCTGGACAGTAAGTCAGTGGCAGAAAGTTATTTTCTCTGATGAAACTCAAGTGGTTATTGGTCAGAATAATTCAGTGAGTGTTTGGAGGAAATCACGTGAAAAATGGAAACATTATTGCTTAAATCAGCGCAAGACCACGGCAAAATTCAGTTGTACAGTATGTTTTGGGGCTGTATAACTAAAGACGGAGTTGGTACGCTAGTACCTATTAATGGAAATTTAAACTCAACGAAATACATTGATCTGCTAGATACCAATTTATGGCCTGTAGTTGCAAAAGTTTTTGGTGCAAGGCCATTTATTTTCCAAGATGACAATGCCCCACCCCACGTCTCTCAGCAGACCTCTGCCTGGAAGGAAGAGAATGGTATCAATCGCATGACATGGCCTGCACAGTCACCAGACCTCAATATAATTGAAAATGTTTGGCGATGTTTAAAAATCCAGCTTTCGAGAAAGGTTGATGAAATTGATAGTCGTCAAGATTTAATAGACACTTTTACACATCTCTGGACAGGACTTTCAAGAACATATATTTCTAGTTTATTTTCTTCAATTCCAAAAAGAATTAGGAATGTTATCATCCAAAAAGGATTTATAACTAAATACTAGCTTTTGAAGTGAGTCTCTTTTTTTATTTATCTGCTTTAACACACTTTTTATTCATCTTAAAAAAAAATATGATAAATGATCGGCCATCTTTGTTGCATTAATTTTGGCCACTCACTGTAAAACATTAAAAATATTCATGAAATATTTAAGAATTGTTTTCAATATTTGTTTGGTTTATTGGATATATACGACTTTGGGTAAACCGATTCAAGTTGTCTATGTCAAATAATCTAACCAACAATAGAAACGATCCTTTTATTTTAGATTCAATATTATGAATAGAAATAACAAAAACAAAATTTTAATAGTTTTAATGTTGTCACATTTTGTTGTGGAAGAATACAGGTATAGTCATCAGTCAGACATGTGCTGGGGGGGGGGGGGGGGGGGCTGGTTAAAATACCATGTTATTCTATATACAATGTTGCTGAGATATTTAGTATCTACAAGAAATTAACAAAAAAAATATATATTTATTTATTTACAAGGTACATGTATTGTGAATTATTGGTTGTACAAGTTTTGTTTGTTTACCTTATCTCAAGGTTGTTTATTATCTTTTTAGCATTATTATTTACATTAAAACCCTATGTATTTTGATGTCAGTATTGAAATTGATTTACAGTTGATGTTACCATTTATTTATTGACTTCAAAACTCAATTCATTTGGTATATTTTATACCATAATATATTAGCACTTTTCCATTTAACATAAGTGGCACCCAATGTAATACTTTCAAATTAATTCGAACAAACTATGGAGGATTTATTATTTCCCCATTTTTCTATATTCTAACGAGACATTTTAAAATTATCCAACCACAGAAATAATCCAAAATTGCCTTCCACATATGTTTCAATATATTAATGGAACAGCCTCAAAGATATAAAATAAACAAATAGATTTGAAATCATTGTAATAAGACGAGGATGACAATTTGTGTATTGATTAGATAATTATATACATACTCACATGATATTACATATTTGTTTTCTATTACAACATAAGCTATCATAAGAATCTCATACTCTTTTATAGGTCTCGCACCCAAAACCCACATGATTTGTGTTTTTGTTATTAATACTCGTGTTGTATTGATTGAGGGAAGTTGGTTAGACTCGGAACTCCAGTTGCATTTAGGATGTGTTTGGACATCCCATGTATAAATTCACTTAATTATATCTTGCCATAAATATTTTATAAAATATTTGACTAATTCCCACCCAGTATGGTCAACTATAACTGTACAGTTATTGTTTTCTGTTGCAGTTGGCTGAATTAGAAAAAAAAATTGTCTTATATGAAGAAGAAAATACATTATTAATAATATCTGTTTGTTGAGTGTACAGCAGTTACACCGAATGTTGGGCATTTGTTTTACAACGGTTTACAACTTTGAAATGTAGTGTTGAAACATAATTGTGTTCTAGATCAGTTGATGTCATATTTGTTAATTGTAAACCCCCCAATTTGATGGTATTCATTGATTTTTAACCAATACAAAGGTCTATAGTAATTTTGTGTGATTAATATTTAACTTTACATTGTATGATTGTGCAATATCCTCTATAGGACCAGTGGCATATTACATGTGTATAATTTATAGTACCTTTTTTATGGAATTATACCCTACATTAGTGCATACAATTGTTAAGTATGAAATTAATTTTTTATCCCATTTTTGTATTTTATATATAATTTTAATTGTATTTTAAAATCTGTTAGTTTTATACTTTTAAAATACTGTATGCTGCTCAAAACTTACAATTGTGAATGATTTCAGATTTTTTCTTGGAAAATACTAAAAATGTTAATATTGTTAGTTTTCCTTAAGTTACACTTTGTATGAATACATGTAAAACACTTTGAGACATTATGAATTGCTGTAGTGCTTTAATTTTGATGTATTTACATGTATATAAGTTGCTTAGGGTAAAATCAGTTATACCTGCATATTTATTAGGTTACTTAAAACTCCAGAAACAGTTATATTTTCACAGTCAGGAGTGATTAATCATGACGTTTATTTTGATCTAAAGGTTTATTGATGGACCTGCTATTTAATATCAATAGGATCAACTGTGTAGTGTGTTTGTTTTGTGCAACAGAAGACTCCTTATTTTAATATTTCTTTCCTTATTAATATTTAATTATATTTTTAAAACTGTATTTACCCTTGTAATTAAAAAATACCTCATTATAATTTCATTTTGTGTTTTTATTTTACTCCAGAGGCAGGTTGTAATACAACTGATAAGTTTTTTGAGACTGTCATGGCAAAAGTGTTGTTTAGGGTATTTATACCATTTATTAGTATGGTACAAATTTAATTTTGTTATTTTGTGTACTCCAACCATTTTTTGGTATAGTAGTTATTCCATTTTGTTTTCTCATGTACTACAACCATTTGTTGGTGTGGTGCTAAATTGTTATTTCTGGTGCTCCAACCATTTATTGGTAGGGTTCCAATTCCATTCTGTTATTTTGTGCACTCCAACCATTTTGGAGGACATGTTTTTTAACAGAGTTTTGATATTCCATGGGATGATAATCCATCCTTCTCTCCTCACTGACCCAGAAGTTCCTAGAAGACCTGCTAAAGAAGAAAGAAAAGATACTGGTCCAAACCTTTAATTTCACATTCTGCAATAATTATGATGTTTTGTCCATCGACAGTAGACCTCTTACCATTAGTCAATTTCTGACTTTGCTCAAAGAGATTGAGAGGGTCTAAGACCATCTACAGATTTAGCCCCTAGTAACTGTGCAAAGGACTTGTCACAGACAGGGGCTGTTTTCCGATAGAAGAGTCAAGATCCTTGCTCCTGAATCTACCTGGAAAAGAAGTAGCACCAAAGCCTGCAAAAGAAGACCCCTGAACAGTTTTATCAAACAATTTGTTATCGAGACAGTCGTTAACAAACTTAATAGCTGCAGCTATGTGATTAGATTCCGGAAAAGACTTGCAAGTGTCAAGTTCTTCCTGGACTAGTCCACATGAGGTCTCAAAGGTCGATTCAGTTTTCTTAGGTCTTGGAGGAAATGGACAAGGAACATGGGTAGACCTAAGTGAAGAAACTGTTCTAGCTGGGATGTGGGCAACAGAAGTCTCTTCATTTTTCACATCTCCCCCAGGACGTCAGCTTCCTGGCTAGCTGAGGCCATGAAATAATACCAAACTATTCCACCTGAGGAGAAGAGGTGGAGGCCCTATTGTCCTCTAAATCTGAAACTCATCCAGAAATTATACCCAACTCCTCCAACATTGATTTCTTAAAATCAGACAAGGCCTCCTTAAACCCCAAAACCAAGGAATTTCTTCAGAATTCGCACTCATAGCTGAAGAATTTGGGGCTCTAAACGAATCCTGCACACCAAAGACTGGCTGTGGCCAGTATGGATAAGGGTACATGCCCTGTACCTGAAAGGATCGGGGAGGAAGAACCCAAAGAGGCCTAGGAAAAACCTGATGGGTAACAGTAGACAGTATAGGAATGCCAACAGATCTTGGTTTACCTAGGGTGATATTTTCCTTTTAGAAGTTCTATTGTCGTTACCATGAATTAATTGATAGTTACGGGAAATCCATCTCTCAGATACTATTAGACGTTTTCACTGAGTTATAGACAATCTTTCCTATTCTTGTCTTTGACTTTTCCCTACACATGGCAATGAGTAACTCCACGGGTGTCTAATAAGACGCAGGCACGCGAATGCACCATTGGTTTTAGCGGATTCTGGGTACTCACTCCTGTTTTTGTGTTTTGGGTTTTCGATTTGCGTTGTATATATTTGTCTTTATTCAAATTTTTAATTGTAACTTTTGGCTCTTTATGTTTGGTTGAATTACATGCTGCTTTTCTTATATTTGGGAACCAGTTATGTTCTCAGCTGTGTCGGAGAGTGAACAACATCATCCCAGACGCAACTACATGTATATAAGTGTATGGGTGATCGCGACTTACAATTAAGCGCGAGGACTAGCCGAAAATCGTCTAATGAATTAAATTCGATCTATGTGACGGTGGTACGTTTGCCAGTGCAAATCGTTGCGCAAATGGGTATTTGTAGCCGTATTTATAGCGAAAGGAAATGAAACGAACACAGATAATCTTTGGGATGCAGATTTGCAGCACCTAGTCAACTGAAAATCGAAAGAATGCAAATCAAATACCAAGATTTTTTTATTAGACAGAAAGTTCTGTTCAATAAACAGTCTTTCACACAACCGTATTTATCACTTTCAGACCACTAAGGACCATAAACTTTGACCAGTCTATCTGAGATACAGTTGGTAGCAGCCTTTGCTGCTCCATCATGTCGTAAACTATGCAAACAAAATTGTTCTCTATCTAAACTTAATACGCTCAAAACGCCAAGAATGATTTCCCTGATTCATCTGTATCATAAGGGCTTTTTTCATTTATTTTACTCAAACCTGTTCAAGTAAAGGATGTAAAGAACGAAAATATATCAACATAATTGTTCTTAACCCTACAAAAAACACTTATTTTGTAATATGTTTCACCACTCAAAATTAAAAGTCTTGTAAAATAAAATATCAAGAAATATTGGTGTAAAGCTTGTTATACATTAAATAATTAACACTTGTATATAAACAGGTCAATACATGTGTTTGCTGTATTGCACCTATTTAGACTGCCTTTTTGCTTACCGTTAGGGCACCTATTGATACTCCTGGTTTTATAATAGTTTTAATGCTAGATGCTTTTATATAGTATTTACTAGAAAATACCAGTAATGATTTGGGGTGGCAACGGATGCGCCTCTCAAATTTTTCTAAAGACAGAAATAAAAGAAATGTGTTCATAGGAAACAGATGCACCAGGACAAAAATGAATTTTTTTCTGACTGATCTGATCGTCTGATAAACTACAATCCTTAATTCGTACAAATTACCACACTAAATATAAAATCATTCTAACTGACGGTAACTCTTAGATTTGTTTGACGACAATTTTGGGACTCGCCCCCATCAAACAGTAAGTAGTGATGGAAAAGGTCTGAAAATCACTTACAACGTGCAATCTATTACTACAAATTACCGTACCAAATAACAAACCAAACTTTCGATAGCTGCATACTGTTTGAAAGAAAAGTTCTCCACATACATTCGCGAAACAGGAAGTTCTGAAAATGGCTTTCATCGTAAAATTCATCCGTGGAAATAACCAAATCAAATATGAAGCAGGTGGCCGAGTGGTCAAGGTAGTTCGTCTGCTATTGATCACGTGGTCTGTCAACACTGAGATTGCGGGTTCGATTCTCACTGCAGTCAGGGTGTACTCGACTCCAATCTTAATTGACAAGGATTGCCAGTTTTCCTAACGCAGGTCGGGTTTTCTCCGGGTACCCAATAAAAACTGGAAGCCATGATATAGCTAAAAAATTGCTGAAATTGGCAAACAAACAAATATCAAACATAAATGTTTTCCGGAAGTGTTCGGGAAGTGCATATGGACAGACATTTATAAAACTTAATGACGCCAAACGTCATCACAGAAGGCATAAAAAGACAGTAGTTTCACGTACTATATTGTTGAAGTTAATAAAAGATTGTCACTTTTATCCGAAGAGTTGCTTCTCTTCTCTAAATACAGTGTTTGTTTTTTTATTTTTGATATTGTATTTGATAGTGTTTTACACATGTTTATTCTGTATAGTACGTTTATTGTATAAATGTTATGTTATATAAGGTCATTTAACACATGCATATGTGTATGAGTGTTTACTTAATAAAGAAATAAAGTTTACAAACTAATTCTACGAATAACCGAACGGTTAATTGTACTTACTTCTTTATTTTAAACCTGGTCCGGACTTACCATTTCGTTAATTACCTTTTATTAAATGTGCTCACGATTACTTAGACAAGAATGGACTTTGGACCCGTAGTTATACTCTTAGTAAAATTAGCTGATCATAAGTAAACATGGCCTATTGACCTTTTGAACGTCCAATAAAGTAAACAATGTCACTAAAGGAAACGTCTACTTTAATTTCATTTCATTTCAAACATTTTATTGATATAAATCAAAGGGTATTGGATAACAGGCATAGCCTATATAAATCCTATCCCAACAATTTCAAGAAATCGCAGATAATAAATATTTTACAGACAACAATAATAATAGTAATCATATTTCAGTCCAGTCACAGAATACCCATTTATACTACATCTGTACTATAATTATAGGGACAATATGTAACTTTGGTGAACCCAGGTGTAAGTTAATTTTAAGCAAGGTAATTCATCACTATACTGAGTACTCTGTGAAAGAATTGAATCATGATACAGTTTGTACTATTGCAATTAGTATACATAATACAAAGATTAAAGTTAATTCCATATATATATGTGGTAAATGTCTCATTTAATAAATTTATAAATAAAAATAAGTATTTATTGAGTACAGAGCAGAAGAAAGCTGTACAAGTTGTTTTTTTTTGTTTTTTTGTGTATTTGTAGAGAAGGGCAAATTTTGAAAAACTGTTTTAACTGAGAAAATAGAAAAGGTATTAGTCAAGTATAGAAGAAAATAACCTAAAAGAAAAGGAAAAAAAATGTATGTAATGATAACAGAACAGTTAGGTGGATAGATGAATAAATGAACATAATGGCAAATACTAGTAAGAAGAAAAAATGAATAAAATAAAATAAAGTAAATAACATTAATAATATAAATAACATAGGAGCAACGGGTTGGTGAACAGATGTCATCAATTCTTGATAACTGCAAATGAAGCAAGATATACATACATGTACATGTACTAGTATTTAGGATCTTTAACTCTTATATAAATATGCATGTGTTTGGGCAATATACTTGTAGGTAAAATTTATAATATTATTGAAATCTGTGTTAAATAACAGTCTTCGGGGGTTGTCATAGAGGGGACATACATATAAATAATGAAAGTTATCCTCAATATCACCACATGCACAAAACGGACTCTCAGATAAATGTGATTGGTAAAGGTGTTGGTTTAAGTTGCTAACATTGTTCCGCAGTTGACAATATACTATATTAAGTTTACGTGGGCCAAGGGAATAATGACAAGGGGGCTTCTCTATCTCATTATTCAATTTATTCTTGAATTCGGACAGAGAGGTGATACTTTGTATACCTATATCCAGTTTATTCCACATATCTAGGGTATCCGGGAAGAAGCTTTTTTTATAAGAGATTGTACGGGCATGTGGTATATCAAAATATCTAGGCTTTCTGATATTATAATTCTCATTTATATTGATTTGGGAAAGTACGAGATCAGACATGTAAGATGGGAGATATCCATGTAAAGCCTTAAAGATAAAAATCAGTTTTTGGTTTTTTCGCCTATTTTGCAGAGAATCCCACCCAAGTTCTTTATATAACTTAAATTTTGGAGTGCCTCGACGCATACCAGTAATTATTCTGGCAGCATCATATTGTACAGACTCTAATAGGTTAGACTCCTCCTGAGTACAATTGTCAAAGATAACATTTCCATACTCAAGGATAGGTCTAATAAAGGCAATGTACAATTTTTCTAAAGAGTTTCTATCAATATTATATTTGAGCATGCGCAAGATATTTAGCCTGGCACAGGCTTTTGTATATATTTCATTTATATGGTCTTTCCAAGATCCATGTTGATTAAAGTTTAGACCAAGATGTTTATGAATATTTGTGTTCTCCAAGGCAATATCATTTAAATACAAAGTTGGAATATTTTCTTCATGTTTTCTAGTGAATAACATGGATTTTGTTTTACTGGCGTTAAAGGTTATGCCCCAGTCGGTGGCCCATTTATGGAGACTATCCAAGTCTGATTGTAAAGATTCCGTAGCTGCTTTCTGATCATCAACAACACAGTATAATGAAGTATCATCAGCAAATAGTTTGATTTTATTAGAAACCACGTCAACTATGTCATTGACAAACAGAAGAAACAGATACGGACCAAGTATTGATCCTTGTGGGACACCAGCATTAATAGATTTCCAAGTTGAGTAATAGCCATCCATATAGACTCTCTGATTTCGATCAGAAAGATAGTTTGCAAACCAATTCAATAAGTTCCCCTTAATTCCATATTTACGCAGTTTATATAGTAACCCCTTATGCCATACGCAATCAAATGCCTTGGAGACATCACAAAATATGAATCTAACATCTTTACCAATATCTAAGTTCTTCATGATAAAATCATAAATAATTAACAATTGATTTACAGTCGAGTCCTTGTGTCGAAAACCTGATTGATCATCTGTAAGGATTTTGTTTCTTAAAAGATAATTATGGAGTTGTTTAAATATTGTTTTTTCAAGCATCTTACCAAAACAATTAGTTACCGAGATCGGTCTGTAGTTAGAAGCAATATCACTTCCTCCTTTCCCTTTATAAATAGCAGTAACATTATCCAATTTCCAGTCTCTTGGCACTACACCATTGTGTATACTTTTACTAAACAGAATTGTGATAGGTGTGACAAGGGACTGGAAAATTGCCTTGAGAAATTTGGGGGGGGAGATTATCTGGTCCACCAGGTTTTGAAGTATTAAGAACCTGAAATTGATCAATGACATCTTGTTCACATATAGTTATATCTGAGAGTTCGCATGGTGCAGGTGGCAGGACATCTGGGAGATCAGGTTCTGTCTCCAGAGTTGATACAGATGAAAAATATTTATTAATAGCACATGCTTTGTCAATAGGATGAAAGAAAATATCTCCATTTGACCTAATTGGACTTTTATTCTCATGTTTATTCTTAAATTTTGTGATGCCTTTTGCAATTCTCCACCATTTACCAGGTGGGATAGATTTATCAATAAGAGAATTTTGAAGGTTGACAATATATGCTTTTTTGGCCTCTCGGATCATATTAATAATATCATTTCTGATATTTCTAAATTTTTCCCAGTCATCTGCGAGATTACGAGTTATTGCTTTTTTATGAAGACGATTTCTTTTTCTCATATTTTTTTTAATATAATTATTTATCCAAGGCTTGTCTTTTGGTCTGATTCGAACCTTCTTTTTAGGAATGAAACTATTCATAGCATAGGCAATTTCCCCATTGATATTGTCATTAATCATGTTAACATCATTAGTATTTTCAAATCTTAAATGCCAGTCGATATCTTGCAGATGCTGTTTAATTGCATTCAAATCAGCTCTATTATAGTCCCAAATTTCCTTAGTATATGACTTCTCACGAGGGGTAGTAAAGTCAATTTCAATTACTGTTGGACAGTGATCACTACAAAAATTTGGTAGAACATAACTATTTCTCACAATATTTCCAGAGTTGCCTCTTGGGATCATGATAACCTTTTAGATAATTGCACAAATAGAGATTTATGCTATCATTGTCACAGGCGATATTAATGTTGATCTTCTTACTATTAATAATAATCACAGATTTTCAAGACTCTGTGAAAGACTTGGTTTTGTAAATATGATCACAGAACCTTCTCGTATTACACAAAATTCCTCCACACTTATTGATCCAATTTTATCTAGCAATCCAAATATTGTGAGAAATAGTTATGTTCTACCAAATTTTTGTAGTGATCACTGTCCAACAGTAATTGAAATTGACTTTACTACCCCTCGTGAGAAGTCATATACTAAGGAAATTTGGGACTATAATAGAGCTGATTTGAATGCAATTAA